>CAUYSK010013058.1:0-26134 GCA_963575035.1 Avahi laniger
GTGTGTGATGTCTGTGGTATATGACACGTGTGTTACATGTGTGTGTGGTGTGTAGTGTAGTAAGTTTCTGTAGAAATGTTTTCCATATTACTGAGTCTTTCAAACGGCTTGTTTGGGAGTCTAGTTTACAGGGCACAATTGAAAATTCAGGTGAGGAATTTACATTTAGACTTTTTTTAGCAATTCTACCAGGACCTGAAAACCCCTCTGGAATCCCAAAGCCCCCAGTCGGGCTACTCAGGATGGGGACTCTGCGCAGGCGTGGGGGGGAGGGCTGCACTCGGGGGGGCCCCCGGCAGGCTGTGGCCCTGGTGGGGACCCCAGGGCGGGAGGGACTGCCGAGGTGCCAAGGCACCTACGGAGGGGGAGGCCCGCAAGAGAGAAGCTGGTGGAGCCGGCTCCTCCGCGTGGCTGTCCCGGAAGAGAAGATTCCTGAAGTACCCGCGTCTGCGCGGTCAGGATCTGCATGACGTGTCAGTGTGTGCGTGCGTGCACGCGTGTTCAGGCGTGCCTTCGTGTGTCTTTCAATCTTATCTTCCGTCCTCTCTCCACAGTGCCTGGCGCTGAGCATCCAGCTTTAAAGGGCCCAAACCCCAAGTCTCACCATTTGCGTACCTTGCAACTTACAAGCGGGTCCACACACATTCTCATTGCGTCATTCACACTGAGCCCCACGTGGCCGGTGAGGAAAGAGGCGGTAAGCATCGGAGTGAAGTGCCCAGAAGGAGGAGATCAAACCGCTTCTTGTGACTACCAGCCCAGGGCCATTTGTGCTCCGCAGGGGCTAAGTGCTCTGGAATGAGACTGATGCACTCACCTTAACGCAGCCCTGTCACAGTCCCCGTCCTGTCTGCACAGCCACTGAGACTGTGTGCCCAGAGTCAAGGATTCAAGAGAAGTGGTGTCAGTAAAGCTGTTTTACCTCAACCAGCAAGCCATTCGGGAAATACACTGGGCATCTAGATGCCAGGAATTGTAAGTTCACCCGCCTCCCAATTCCAGGACAGCCGTGTGTCACAGCACGCAATGGCGAGAGACAGCTCTGCGGTGAGGCACAGGAAATGCACCAAAGACCGGAGTAGCTCGGCCGTCTCACTCTCCTGCCGAGGGGAGGCTACCTCCTGGCCTGGCCACCGCCTACAACTCTGTTGGGGATTATTAACCTGGGCTCTCTGTGGTTGGCTGCGGCCCGAGGTGGTCTACACATCCATTCCTTCACTGCACACCTCTGCTGAGAAGTCCACAAAGAACAATCTGCTTTTGTCCCCAAGTTCCCTCTTGCGTCGAATGGCACCACCATATACCCAAGTTAGAAATTCGAGCATCGACGTCAACGGGTCACTTCGCACCCTGTCCTCTAACTGATTGCCAAGATGTGCGGATCCCGCCTGAACTCCTCCACCCCTCCTCGGCCCTCCAGCCTTGGCTCTCAGAGTCCACACTCTGGGGCACCCCTGGCCCCACCGCACCTCGGGGTGAGGGGCTGGGTTTCCTCACCCGCTGGGAATACTGGCTCTGCTGGGCTCAGGCGGGCCACATCCCAGGAACTGCCCTCTGTCAAAGAGCGCTGCCTCCCCGGGGTCGCACCCCCGGTGCAGGTGGGGGCGACTCACAGCCAATGGCCAGGCTGGATGCTGAAGGCCCCGCCCCCAGCCCCCTTGCCTGGGCTCCCTTCCTGTGCTGTGCCACCACACTGCAGTGCAGCTTCCCAATCCCTGTGCCGCTTCCTTCTCTTCCTTCAGGTGTTGGTCCTGAGAGCACTCCCGGGACACCTCCTGCGTGCAGGTCTCAGGCTGTTTCTGGGGAACCTGAACTATGACGATTGGTACCTGGATGGTCCTGCCAGTTGCCAAAGAGGAGCCCGTCACTGGTGGGAGACAAGCACTGGAGGCTCTAAGCAGGGCCCAGAGGGGCGAAGGGCAGAGTGGCAGGACCAGGCTGCCCTGCGAGCGGCCCCATCTCTGGGCTGTGCACGTGGGCAGACCCTATGGTTTTGAGGTGTCTGTGGTGGGAAAAGGGGCCACAGGGAGCTATTGCAAGCCTGTAAGAGAATCCCAATAAAGGTCTCTAGGGTTCTGCAGCTGAGAATGATGCACCATTTGGAGAAGAGCCCCTGGCGTGTTCCCCTGAGCCCTGTGGAGTTAGATAGTCTGAACAGCGACCCATGCAAAGATGGAACGGGGTGTCTGGGATTAGGCCCACAGGCACCAGCAAGCTGTGCAGGCAGGGGGCTGAGACCTCCTGTTATCCACATGTGGCCCTGCTTCCTCTCCCAAGGTCAAAACTATGGCCCTGCTGGTGGTGGCAGGGCTGGGGGATTCCAAGCTTGGTTCACAGCTGACTTGCTTGGCGTGCGAGTGCAAGCCACAAGTGGATGCTTGTATAGTAGAACCTTCTTTAGGGTGAAGATAGAGTGGTGAGCAGAAATCCTCTCTAAGGGCAGAGCTCTGGGCAATGCAACCTGTCCCCCAACCCCACCCCATTCATATGTTGAAGCGTAATCACCAAGGCAATAGTGTCAGGAGGTGGGGTCTTTGGGAAGTGACGAGGTCATGAAGGCAGAACACTCATGAATGGGATCAGTGCCCTTAGAAGACGTCCCAGAAAGGTCCCTCGCCCTGTCTACCATGTGTCATCACAGAGAGAAGGCGCCATCTATGCACCAGAAAGCTGCCCTCACCAGATACCAAATCTGCCAGCACATTGACCCTGGACTTCCCAGCCTCCAGAAGAGTGAGAAATAAATTTCTGTTGTTTATAAGCTGCCTTGTCTGTGGCACTTTGTCATAGCTGCCCAAAAGAATGCAGACAGCAGCTGACCATGCACTCTGTGTGGAATGAAAAGGGTCCTGAATTAGGAAAACACACCAACTCCTAAGCAGTGGTAAACGCCCTGGCAGCCTGGTTCAGGGCCTGGAAGGAGGAAAGCTGGAAGACTGAGGGCATCTGAGTAAGACCAGGGCGTCTGCACGACAGGCGCGAGGATGGACCCCTGGCAGTGGGCGTGAATGTGCACATCTTTGCACAGCACACTCATGCTCACGAGAAAGCATCCACCATAGAAGGGCCCTTAAATAACAGAGTCATCCACCAGTTGACTTGGCCAGCTCTGTCACTGGCCACACCAGTCCTGGCCCAGTGGACTCCTGTGTGAACCCATCGTGGTGGCACGGTGGAGTCCGCCTCGGCCCACAGCACGGGCATTCGCTCGCCATGGCTCATGCTGCTGCTGCCACCGCCGACGTCCCCCCTGCCAGCAACAAAGATCAGTGCAGGGTCCTGAGTGTGGCATCATCCCTCAAGGGGACCATCTGGCCCATTGGCATCAAGTTGATGACCCTGACACCCCGGAGGAGGAAGAAATTTCATCTTGACGGGAACGTACTCCTATTCTGGGCATGGGTCTTCCTTTCTTGACAGAGCCCCGCCAGCACTGCTGGGATCTCGCACAACACTGCCTCGGACCAAAGACACCCACCTCGCAGCAAAGGATGTGTGACAGGAGCACACGACCATGGGGCACTCAGGTCCTACCACATATCGCACCACCCAAAAGCTGTTTCCCTGATAAGACGGATGGACCCATCTTACAAGTTGCAGCTGGAGCTCCGCTGCGAGATGGGGCTGGCCTCTAAGACGAGGTTTACACTCTGAATCCACAGCCGCCACCTTGCGCCATAGGCAGAACGCCACGGTCCAGGAAGCAAGGGCTGGAAGTAGGGTTGTCCCCTCTTATCATCACCCCAATGGCCCTTTTGGGAGTTTTTGCTCTCCACCTGTGCAACAGGGCCTTGCAGATATGCAGGCCCCGGTGTCATCGGGAGAACTTTTCTACCAGAGTTCCAGTAAGCTTCAAACTACAGTGGCCATGTGGTCACTTTATGTTCCATTTGCCAAGTGACCAGCAGGCAAGGAAAGGCGTCTCCATCCTGGAAGGGATAACTGGGCGTCAGGAGGAGGTGGGGCTGCAGGTATACAGTGGAGTACATAACTGGGAGAAGACATTCGGCCGCCAGGAGATCCACTGTGGCATGTCTTGGTACTCCGCTTAATGCCGCACACTGCGCCGAATTCCAGCGTCCTCAACACGAATTCTAGGGCCCTTTATTTGTGGGCCTCTGCCTCCCTCTCCAGCTGGGCCAGCTGTCACTCTACCATCAGTTTACGCCATCAAGGAGCTTCTTTCGCTTCGCCGAACACGGCATTCTCTTTCATCTCCGGAACTCCGCGCTTTGTCTGTTTGCCTGGAGCACCTTGGAGCCCCCTCCCTGCCTGGACAGTTCATCCTTCCAGGTCCCCAGTCGCACTTCTTTCCACGAACAGCTCCCTGAACCTCCTAGAAGACTGGTTGGACGTGATTTTCATGCTTCCATAGCATCCCAAACTTCCTCTCTTGTGCCTCTTCATGTACGATATTTTAATTATTGGTTAAATTGTTTTTCTACTTTACTAGATTATAAACCTCATGAGATCAGAGGCCAGGCCTATCTTTAATGTCGAGTCCAAAACAGAGCACTGTGCATGGTACATAATAGGTGTTTTATGAATGTTTACTGAATATCCTTCTTTTTCCTTCTTTCCATTGATTATAAGAAATTAAGGTTTAGCTAAAATGAGGGTCAAAGGCACATAATGTAGGGGGTGTAACACAAAGGATACAGCCAAAATTCTACCTATAGATGAGTTTAACATTAAAACAATTAATTCTCAACATTTAAAAATAAAGATATTTAACATAAACATATGGTTTCAAGCTACTGAAATATCAAAAGAATCAAACTGGAAGGGCTTGGTGCCAGCAGGCCCTGGTTCTGCCCAGTAAACGTTGGCAGGAGCCCTGCAGGCTGCAGGTAGCCACGACTGTGCTCTGGGCTTTTGCTTTGATGCATTTTTATTGTTTTGTTTGTTTTAACAGGAAAAGCAGAGGAGAAGTGATACAAATCTTTCCACCATTATCAAAATATTGGGAGGTCCATGAGTTAATCAGGCCTGTTTTACTCATTTGAGAGTTGGGTCGTTGTTAATGTCTGCTTTGGCCATCCCTGGTATGGTAGAGCCAATATGAACCCACTCATCTTCCTCTTTCAAAAGGCAGAGTGACCAGTAAGAACAGTGGAAATGCCACATGGCTGCTTCACTCGGACTGGAGTGTCATTGGCGCTGGCTGGCGCAGCTCCCAAAGACCTGGGTAAAATGACAATCTGGTGCCTGTCAGCTGTGGGCCACTCTCCCTCCCTTATCGGCACCTTGCCATCTATATGTGGTCTGATAGACGTCTTAAGTCTATCACAAACAGTTGAGATGAGGCTCAAAATAAGATGGTGTATGTGAAAATGCTCTGTAAGCAAGTACCATGCAAGTATACATTATTATTTTTATACCAGGCAAAATGGTGGCTTCATTTTTATAATTTTTAGGAGGCAGAGGGAACTGAGGTTAACTGTGGGAATTTTACTGTCTCTAATGATTCAAAAGATTACTGAGACAAAAGCCAGCCCCAAAGCTACAGCCTGCTCTAGAGAGTGTTTTCCCAGCTTCATGGAGAGGAGGGAGGTATATGGGTTGAAGGAGGGAGTTGTCATTTATTCAACAAACTTTTAATGAGTGTCTAATATGTGCCAGGACTGGGGGCTATAAAGATTCAACAGGTACAAACACTGCACTAACGAAGCCCAGACTTTTAGTAAAGAGACAGGGAAACAATATTTCGATGTGATGAATGTATAATAGAAACATGTGCAGTTGTCTGAAAGCTTAGAGGAAGGAGTCGGGTGGGCAGATGGCTTTAATGGAGGAGGTGACACATAATCTGGGTCTTGAAGGGTGAGTAGGAGCTTGCAGGCAGGGATGGGCACAGTTCCCTTAGATACTGTAGATATGTTAATTAGAGAGAGCAGATGATGTTCTCAAACTACTTAAATCAGGTATAGAAACTGAAATTGACTTCCTTTGTGGCTTTATAGCACCATTAAAAATCTGGAAGTCTTAGCTGGGTGCAGTGGCTCACACCTGTAATCCCATCACTTTGGGAGACCGAAGTGGAAGGATAGCTTGAGGCCAAGAGCTTGAGACCAGCCTGGGCAATATAGCAAGACCCTGTCTCTAAAAAAAAAAAAAAATTAGCCAGGCATGGTGGCATGTGCCTGTAGTCCCAGCTACTCTAGAGGCTGAAACAGGAGGATTGCTTGAGCCTGGAAGTTCAAGGATGCAGTGAGCTATGGCTGCACTACTGCATTCCAGGCTGGGCAACAAAGTGAGAATCTATCTCAAAAAAACCAAAAAACAAACCCAAAAAACACATACACACACACATAAACCTGGAAGTCTCAGTCTACCTTCCTGTTGCATAGGGAGAGTAACATCAACTACTCAGGACCACTGGGAAAAATGAATCAATTTATGTGGTTTGCAAGAGCAAGTGTTTTGTTTTTAGAAAACCCTGGGCAATGAAGTGCAGAACTGGAGCTTAGGAGGAGAATGAACAGGCCAGCACACGGGACAGAGAATGGGGTCAGACTTTCATCGGCCTGTGAAAAATCGACCTTCTGTCACCACTTCCCCAAACTCCCAGCAGTTTCAATTTAAAACTTGTTCAATATTCTAAAACCAATTTTGGAGTTTGCTTTTTTTTAAAAAAAAATTTATTGCATTAATCAAAAAATGCATTAAGTTTTGGGTTAAGTGGCCTAACTGCTAGGAAAAGCTGATTGGGGCCCTGGGGAAATGGGCTTGTCTGGCTGGAGAGTGTGATATCCAAGAGCAGAAACTAATCTGCTCTGAAAGGAAGAACAGTGAACAGTAGTCACAACAGCTAACAGCACAAAACCTTGCAAGTGCATTGAATTGAAAGGCAACTGCGAAGATGGCTAATGAGGGTATTTTGTTCATATTAGCAAAATTCAGACATGAGGATGCATCTAAAACTTCAGTTCCAAGGGAGCTGCAATTAGATTTTATGGTTCGATGTGGACGGTGTCGTCCTTTCAAAGATTTCAGGTCAGTGAAATTGCGGAGGTCATCGTCCCGGATCACTGCCCTTCGAGAGACATGTAGGAAACAGAAAACAAGCCGGCTCTGTTAGAATAAAAACCCTTCATTCTATTATCAAATGGAATTGGGTCTTGCAATTTGATGAAATAGCTTGTTTGGTTCATCCCTTTCCATGTCCACGAGTAGTTGTAGTTGAAATAAGGAAATGTGAAGCTTGGTGAATTAGCCCACAGAGAACGTGCTGGCCGTTCTGCATTCTTTTCCCCCTCTGCCCTGCGTCGTCGGGAAGGCCGGCTGCCCTGGGCGGTGTCCCTAGGCTCCCGGGGGGCTGCCTTCGGCTGGGTGTGGCTGATGGGAGGTGAGAGAGGAGAGGTGAGAGAGAGAGGTCAGGACGTCCGGCGCTCCCTTCCTGCTGGGGCCGTTTCTGGCAGCGCTGGCCTCCCGTGCTCACACTCCTGTCCCAAGGCCCCTCCTCTGTGCTCCAGCTCTGAGGGTCACGCGACCCATTTCCTCCTGGCCCTGCGGGCAGGGTGGTCACACTCCCCAGATGCTAGACACTGAGGTACCCTCCACCTTGTGCGTGGTTCTTGTGACCCCACCCCATCTCCGGGGGTCAGCCCTTCTGTTAAACTCTCTTCACGTGCCCATCTGAGTTGGTCTCTTTCCTGTGGATGCTGATTGACTCAGAGACTTAGGAAAAAATGGCAGCAAAGAACCCAAGCACTTGTCTTCTGTTCTGCGGCAACGGGTGCCCACCAGACTTTTCTTTTCCGATTTGGTTGGTGGGTTTGCTCTGTTGTCCAGTCAGGGGACTAGGAGGCGGGCCCGTGCTCAGGAGCCAGAGCGGGAGCCTCACTGCAAGGAGATGTGGCCGCAGGCCGCTGTGCCTGGAGTTCTCTCCGGGATAACCCTGGCCTGGACTGACCCACAGGTCTCCAGAACCCCTATCACATAGACTGTTTGAAGTAACCAATACTCCAGAAAAGCAGGGACTCATCTTGCTCTTTCTCCTGAGTGCCTAGAACAATGCCTAACATACTGTAGGTGTTTGATACACAGTTGTTGAACGGGTGAAATAACATCTCTTCTTCATAGCTGCTGCCATCCCTCAGCACACACCTATTAAATGTCCACAGACCAGACACCGCCTTGGGCCTGGAGACTCAGGGCAAGAGAGAAGAGGTTGTTGAAGGGATCCTGGCCTCTGTGCCTTTGTCCTGTGGCCCTCTGCCGCAACTGTCCTCTCAACAGACTCTGACCCACCTCCGTGCCTTCCTGGGGAAGCGTCATATGAAGTTATGTGTTTGCAACATTTCAGTTTAGCATATGACTGTAATGACGATATGCATTTTCCTGTAAATCTCCCCCAGGGCTCCCCCACGAGCCTCTGGAGGGAAATTCACTTGTCAACGCACTTTTCCAGAGGGTCTAGCAGGCTGCTCCCCCACACAGATGCTCAATTTAATGTTTGCTTATTGATATCGTTTGCAGACACGGTTCCCTTGATAATGGTCATCTATGCTTAAAGTCAACTCTAAATTTCTTTTTCCCATTTTTCTGAGCTGAATAAGGTTTTAATGACTTTTTTTCCATCTGTGCTCCCTCCCTGTTCAGCACCAAGGCCGCGCGGTTCCCCTTTAGTGCAGAATGGGTGGGAGGGTCAGGGACCTGGACAGCTGCAGGTTAAATAACATTCTTCTCCCCCTACTGGAGGACTCGAGTATTGCCACGTGGAAGGCTTTGTCCTTGTCTGTCCTGAGAACATATGGCTGCAAATTGCTAGACTCTCTCCCTTGCCCAGAGCCTCAGGCTTACCCTCCCCTGCGACAGTGATCCCAAAGCAGGGGTCACAGGGCCATCATTGCTCCTGCCGTCAGTACCCGGTGAGCTCGTGTTGGAATGTCCCTGAGCTAAAATAAGACCAGCAGAAAGAGTGTTTGCTGCCTCTGCTATGGAAATGGCAGCTCTGTCCTAAATCTCCAGTATGCTCATGGCCCACAGTGTAGGAGCTGATGAGAAGAACTGAATTCACCAGTTATATTTATTATTCAGTTATGCTGATATTAGATAAACACATCCGCACAATACCATAAGGGTTATACTTCTGTATGCTCTGATTTTAAAGCAGTCAGATCTTTAAAATTCTCTGCTGTAAAATTAAAATTTTCTGGGATTTCCATGTCTATTTACTAGGTTCCCATGAATACAATGACTGAAAGATTTATCTGCATAGATTTGGTGTTGAAACCCTTGTTAACATCTATATCAAGAGAAAAATAATGAGAAAATTCATCAACAGTGTTGAAGTTTTTACTTCTTTCCCTTAAGATTTAGTTGATTATAATTAATAAATAAAAGAAAACGTATTTGCACTTCCCTAAGCCTGAGATCGCACCTCAGAGGGTAAGGCTCAGTAAACATGCTCTTTACCTAATCAGGACTGAAATACAACTTAGCACAGTGCATGCTATTGCTAAAACACAATGATATCATTGCATAATATAATGCCTCTATACATGTCATTCATGGGGATAGTTTTCACCAAAGATTCTAAACAAAGGCATTAAATAAAAGTAGAATTACTATTGCTTTCTCTCATTTAGAGGTTGTTAAATTGTTTTATCTCCCTCTAAAGCCTCCTCTGACCATGCCGCTGTGCCTTACCCTGTTCCACATTTGCCGGGGGGGAAACGCTATCATGGAAGCTTCGGCATACCTCACACGGCCACTGGGAAGCCCACGCTCCCCTCTGAGGCCCGAAGTCCTTCTGGGAGAAGCCAGAGCCCCATTCCCATGGCCGTAAGCTACCAGTCTGCCGTGTGCTTTCTCAGAGTGCCACTCTCAGTGACTTCCCGGAAACAGGCTCGCCCCCGGCAGGTGCTCTGAGCCCTGCTTTGGGGGAATGAGCGGGCATTCTGTACCTGAGTCACCGTTCCTGAGGCTGCGAGCAGGGTGCTGCACTCCCCGTCGTGGTACGCTTCCTTACACTCCCGGCAAAAGACAAGCTGCAAAAGAACACGCATCTGTTAATTAGGGACATTAGACTGCATTCGGCCGTAACATGTTTCTCCTTTTCCAAACTCATTATATTCATTCCTCTGGCCTGCGTGAGGGTTTCCATGTCAAACTGCTTTTTGCAAAAAGAAATCAAGTTATATTTTAATGAGACTGTTCACTCTTTAAAGAATGTTCCGAGCACTGCAGCAGGGTTACAAAGATGAATGATGAGTCACATTTCCTTTCTTCCAGGTGTTTCCAGTCTTGCAGAAGAGACAGTAATGCAAATAAATACCTGTAGCAAAGTATTATTGGTGCTGGAAAAACGAGGAAAAGAACTTCAAGAATTTTACATTATATATTTGTTTACATATATAAAAGATTTGTACGTCCATGTCAATGGACTTGTTTTGTATTGAAAGTCTATTTTTTTTGAAAGCCTATGATAGCAAAAAGAAATGCGCTGTGATGGGCAGAATCGTGTCTCTCCTCTTTCTCCCGCGCCCAGCCCAATCCGTACGTGTAGGAGTACCTCAGTACCTCAGCATGGTACACCCAGTACCTCAGCATGTGACTGTGTTTGGAGGTAGGGCCTTTAGAGTAGTAAGGTAAACTGAGGTTGTTAAGGTAGGCCTTATCCAGTGTGCCTGGCATCCTCATAAGAAGAGGAGATCAGGACAGAGAAACAAACAGACCGAGGAGGACCATGTGAGGATACAGTGAGAAGGTGGCCATCTGCAAGCCCAGGAAAGAAGCCCCAGGAGAAACCGAACCTGCCTGCACCTTGATCTTGGACTTCCAGCCTCCAGAACTGTGAGAAAATGAACTGCTGTTTAAGCTGTCCAGTCTGTGGTCCTTGGCTGTGGCAGCCCCAGGAGCTAATACGTGGGCTGCAGCAGGTCTTCTCCCTGGTGATGGCTCTCCTTTCCACATTCATATGCCATGGAAATGAAGACGCCCAAGGGGTCACCTGTCCTCTACCTTTCATCTTACAAAGAAAAAAGCTGGAAAAGTGAATGCCAGCTAGGGTCGTTCAAGGCTGTCTGCCTGGAATCACTGGAACCCTCCAGAAAGTACTTTACATTGTTTCACTGTCACCAGCCATGTTCCGGAGGTTGCTGTAGTGGCTCAGGGTGTGGGTCCACATTAGGACACACTGGATTGGAGTCATCGTCCCATCGCCTGCCACCTGAAACACCTTGTGAGAGCCACTTTGGTTTCTGTGCCTCAGTTTCCCCCTCTGAGAAACCAGGATAAGAATGATAACTGTGTCGTATGACATTGTGAGAGGTAGGCAGGATGATATATACAAAGTGGCTACAACCATGCCTGGCATACTAAGTGTTCCTAACTTTAAGGAGACAAAGCCAGTCAGAGATGCCTTTTTCCCTTTCCCTTCAATGCACACTTCTTTAACTAGTTAGGGGAAAACAACTCCCAGAGCAGAAACTGCATTCAGAGAAAGAGTGTCGGCAGAGAAGAGAGAGCTACCTGCTGGATGGTGTGTGGGTGATGCTGTGGTCTTGGGCACAGATACACGATGGCAGGATGCTCTTCCCCCTGAGGGGTGGGCTTCATGTCTCTCCTGCCGAAATCCAGATGTGGTGACTACTTGACCATTAGAATGTGGTGGAAATGATGGTGTGCCACTCTCTGGGCCCAGGCCTTAAGAAACTGGTGGCTTTCATTTCCTGTTGGGAGGCTTGCTCTTAAAGCCCAGCCACCATGTGGTGAGGAAGCCCAACAGCCCACGGAGAGGCCCACAAGGAGAGGAGCTGAGGCCGCAGCCTCACAACAACCCTGCCTGTGCCTTCAGTACACGGCCAGCACCAACTTGCCAGGTGCGCAGCTGGATCATATTACAAATGGATTGTTGCTGTTCTGAATCACTAAGTTTTGAGGTGGTTTTTACACAGCAATAAATAACTGATCCAGGAATGACACTGAGGCTGGAAGACTCAAAAGCTTTTCAGAGGCCAAGTTCTCAAACTAATATTCTACAGCAGAAGCCAGGAATTTAGCCCAGTTTCACTTAAGACAAGACTGATTTGAACTGAAAAACAAAAATAAACAAGATATAAAACTAACCCTATCCCAAAATATATCACCATTCCTCTTGCCTCAAAAAGATCAGCCTACCCAACATCATTTTTCCTTCATGTTGTGTTGTCTTCACCATGTGAACAGACTTCTCTCCTTCCCTATGTCCAACTTCTTGTTTTAATAACTTATCTGAAAAATATCTTAATCTCAGGACACAAGAAACAAGAAAGGAAAGCATTTTATAAGGAAATGGCCTCTTCCACAGAGAAGCCACAATTGATCTTCTAGCCATCACTTTCAGCATATTATATTCTTATTTCTTCTCACAGTAAAGAGAATGAACCCAAATTTTGTGGAATAGAAACTTCATTTAGAGGTTCGGGTTGGTGGGAGAGGGTGTGTGTGTCAGGATGTCCTTACAAAAATCACTGACGGCACCAGGTTTTAGTTTCCGACGTGTTATTCTCTCTGAACTGAAAGCTCAATCCAGTGAATAGTGAGTTTGGTCCTAGGGTTTCCTCCTAAGTTTTTTTCTTTTTTAAATTTATCTGCTAATCTTTGGGATTGCCTCAAACCCCTCACTCTGCTCTCACATGCTCTGTTGGAAAAATGTGCACGTGAGGCCCAATCACGGAGAACTGGCTATAGGATCTCACCCACTGCTTTTTGCAGAGAAGCAAGCCTGATCTCTTGGTGTGACGGGGAAAACCATTCACATCTTATTAGCTAGTGGATGAGATATAAAATCAGTTTCATGGTAGAGGAACACCCTGGAGGTTGATCACTTTGTCAGAATAAATAGGCCTTTCCTGACACAAAGACATTAAATTCCCTTTCACACCGGTACTACAGAGAATGGACTACAAAGAAATAACGGAAAAGGAACAGCACATAAAAACCAAAGACTTGCTCCTTCAGTCTGGCAAAAGGGGAGGAACATTGCAGGAGTAGCTGCTGATGGTCTAATGTCAACGCTTGCTCACATGCTTCTATTTGGAGAGTGTAATTTAAATTTAGATACATCATGCAGTAGGTCCTTTCCGGTTAAATAACATGAATGTGTCACGTACAAAATGGGAAAATACGTAGAAAGCCTGATTTGATCTTGAAAATGTTTGGGTTTTTAATTACATTGTCCGGAACTCAAGACTCGGGTGATGTACAAACGCTCAGGCCTTGGGTGCCCTGGGGCGCTGCAACGAACTCACGGGTGCACTGGGATTTCCGAATTTTGACGAAAACACTGTGATACGCGACATCTGTTAATCACATGTGTATGTGATTTACTAACTCGGGTAGTTAACTCGGTGTTCAGGTGGATTGTGCTACTTTCCTTTCTGTGACATCATATCTTTGCAAACCTGGGTTTTTGGAAGTTATTGTGATATAAAATAAGCAAGCTGTATATATCCGTTTGGAACAAAGATATGATTATTTAAGAATGAAATGAAAATATATTTTTTCAATTTATATGAACAAATTTTTCAGATGCCTATTAAGTTGTGAAGACATTAATTCTTGTTGTGCCATTTGTTTAATAACCAGAACTGTTAAGCATTTCTTTTGGCCTAGAAATGCCACCAAAAACTTACCGAGCTGATATGGGTGTGGTGAACACAGGAAGTTCTGGCTCAGGCAGGTACAAAACTCCTCGAGAGAAAGTTTCAGGCCAGTTTGCAAACATTCCCTTTGGTACAGCCATTTCTGGAGGACGAGCTCCGGGAAGAAGACAAACCCAGCTCCAAATTTGCACATTCATTCTGCTGACCTGCATGTCTCCTGCCTGTGGCCTGTGGGTCTTTCTTTAACCAACAATGTTAGAAGTCTGGAATTTACCCAGGGATTTGCTGTTAACTAATCAGGGCCTCACATTTCCTGAGGCTCCTTTAAGATGCAAAATACTTCTCCAAATCTTGAATAAACATTATCTGAATGGAAGTTAGCATACCAGGAAATGTATAGTATATATTTATATAGTATTAATATATTTTTCCTGGATTCTCTTCTTTTGGGATAGATCTGACAAATGCCACCCATTTCCATAGTTTTTTTTTAAAGAATTTTTCAATGTTTTGAAAAAAATTATAAAAGTAATATATACTTTATTCGTTCTCTAACCTCTATTCCCTTACTAGATTTGATTAGAAAGCAGTCAAATCATGGACTGTATTAACTTAGCTGCTGTGATGACAGTTTTATGTGTCACCCTGGCTAGACTACAGTCCCCAGTTACTCAGTCAAACACTAGCTCAGGTGTTGCTGCGAAGCGATTTCGAAGATGTGACTAAGATCAGCAATCAGTTGACTTTAAGTAAGGGAGGGTATCCTCGCTAACCTGAGGGGCCTGATTCGATCAGCTGAGGCCTTAAGAGCAGAGCTGAGGCTTCCCCGGGGAAGAAGGGATTTCACCTGTGGATGGCAGCGTTCCAGCTGTGCCAAGAGCTCCAGCAAGTCCTTTCTGATGGTCTGTCCCGTGGATTCAGGAGGTGCCTAGCCGGTCCCACAACCCCATGCACGGGCGCACACACACACACACACACACACACACACACACACCCACCCATTCTGCTGGTCTTGCGTCTCTGGTGAAGTCATGGCTCATGCACCCTCCATAGAAAGAATTTAACTAGGCCCATTTATTCCTTGTCTTTTGTAAAAGGACTAATGTAAAAACCTACTATTTGAACGTTGTCCTCCAGTTTTCAAGCCTGAGAGCTTGGTGCCCAACTTCTCACTTAACTGTAGTAATTAGCTCATCCTAAATGTCTAAGAAGAGGTCTAAAATTTTTAAAAATCTATTTAATAAAGGCTAAATTCAGTAAGTCAATTTCTTTTTCTATTAAGGGATAGACAAACTTTTCTTAACATTGAAGTCATCTTTTTGCCTTGCAATGAATATGCGTGGGGTATTTACTTTTAAGATGAGTAAAATCTTGGACCTGGGCAATGAAAGAATTACATATTGTAATTCATGAACACATGTAATAGATATTTATATCTTTAAAAATCAGATATAGCTTAATGTTTAAAAGCAAAGCCTTTTAAGCCAGAGATATCTGGAATCAGAGGCCCTTCTCAATCATTTGTCATCTGTGTGATCCTAACATCTCTTTGCTTTAGTTTTTTCGCATCTGCAAAGAAGGAATAATAAGATAATGGATATTAAACACAGCTTTTGGCACATGGTAAACACAATAAATAGTATTCTCACAGGGTTACGGATGCTTTCCAAGCAATAAATATGATTCTATAGAAAAGTAAGGTGATCCCAATATGCTGATAATAATGACTGTTATTGAAAGTCTCTGGTGAAACTGGGACATCCTCAGAAATGCCAATCTTGTAAACTCCCATTTACAAGAATGCTGTACAAAAAGAGATGCTGGCCTCTCTTTGCTGGTATACATGCAGAGGTCAGTCACTGTCAGGTCCCTGAGACAATCTGACTACCATGGAGCTACAGGAAGGGCCATCACGTTAATCATTCAATATCATGTCAGTGGAGTAGTCATTTGATTGATGTTTGAGTTCGATTTCCCCTGTGCCCATGATGGACACATTCAAAAGGAGATGTATGCATATTTTCTCTTTGGAAGCATGAAAAGGAACCAAATGAACAGCTTCCAATGCAATCGGAATATTCAGCTGGATCAATGAAGTTTAGAGCCAGTCGGTATCTAAAAGTAATGACCCTTAAAATAATATTTTGATCCTTAAAGTTGAATGATCTCGGTATGAAAGCCAAAATTTCTTTGTACCTGTTTTCTGTCATGCCTGCATCTATTATAAAAATGTTTTATTATGTGCCGTTCATTTTTCTCCTGCAGCGCTGAAGTTCTGTGTTAAAATAACGGGAGAGAATCAAATACCGTCTCAGGACCCCTTACTGTAGTCAAGGGGAACATCAGAAGCCTGAATCGCACACTTGTGCTTTGGGAATAGATGAAATATTTTTCTTTTTGGTGTCTAAGTTCCCAGAAGATGGCAGCAGAGATACACAAGAGCTGCCTCAGTGTGTGAAAAACCAGTATGGCTAAAGAGTAAGGCACCCCGTGGGGTGACCAGCAGCTGAAATATGCAAAACCCGTTCTGACAAGACAGTGCCACAGGACGGAAGTGGTGTTAGATTATAATGCACTAAAACACAATTTCGAACAGAAGAAAGTGAGGTTATTTCCTTTCAAGTACACAACATCTGAAAATCACAGAATCTCATGGTGGGAAACAATCTTAAACTGTGCCAAGCTCTAAATGCAAACAGACCAAGACAATCTTTTACGTGTAGTCTCCAAAGGGCTAAAAATAAATAATTTTAAGGAGGCTGGATACAGCTCAGCAGCCAACTTGCGTTGTACTCTCAAGTCCTACACTAATCAGCAAGGATGGGTACACAGTGCCACCTCGCCTCCCACAAAATGCCGTGACCTCGGTCACCCTGCATCCCTGAAGTTATTTTTGTTTTGGATTTGCTACCTTGAAAGGCCCTTACTTTCCTTGGTTTAATTTCCATTCATGGGATTTCTTAAAAGATCTCCGAACGTTCCCTTCTCCGACACTCTCATCCCTCTCACCAAGGACACGTATGTGCCCATTCAGTGTTCCAGCTGTGCGACTCTGATCGACGCACGCACTGTGAGTATGATGTCGTGGAAAACTTTACTGCCGTCTGCCTCGGAACAGGGCTCTCAGAGAAGGAGAGCTCGCACAACGTGCAGACCAGATCCACTCAGCTTCCTTGCAACAGAGCTGACCTCAGGACTGGATAAATGCTCCGGACAATAAAGCGGCGCTCCTGGACAGGGCGTGCTGGGAACTCAACCGCCTGATCTATAATTATGGACACAGACATTTAAATTTATTTCCTACTTCAAAATAGTTAAATGACCGTTAAAATTTTTTAAGGTTTTTTATAAAACTCAAAGATGTTTATGGGCTATTTGTCCTTTTCTTTAACAGCTTTATTGAGATATAATTCACATAGCCACAGGTTTTAAAAAAAAGATATTTTTTGAAATGGATAATACATGCATATAGCACAAATTCAAAAGGCATAAAAGATACACAGTGAAAAATGACTCCTTTCCTCTAGGTCAGCTACAAAGCATCCCAGAGACAATCACTGTCACCTGGTTGTCTGGGAAATATTTTATCTATTTTCCAAGCATATATGTGTATGGTATCTTAAAAAATAAAAATGGCATATAAATAGCATATGATGAATTGTGCTCTGTACTTTGGTTCTCCATTAACCGTGTCTTGCAGACTGCTCTGTATGAGTAAGACTGAGCTGCCTCATGCCTTTAGCTGCACAATGCTCCAGTTGATAGATGTGTCTTAATTCATTTAACCAGTCCCCTACGATGAGCATGTAGGTCCTTTCGCTATTTTCCCATTATAAACAAAGCTGCAGGGAATGGCCTACCCATAGGTCATTTCACACATGTGAAAGAAAACCTGTAGGATAAATTTCTAGGAATAAATAACTGGGCCAAAGGGTACACAGACTTTACATTTTGATTGCTCTTGGGAAGCTGCTCAGTCACACGCTGGCAGCAAGGTGTGCGAAGGCAGCTTCTCTTCACCTCTGCAACGCGCTGTGGTCTCAATGACCACCTTTGTCAAGCTGCGTTAAAAGAATCTCAAATAAATCCAAGCACTTTTGCTAAGATGTTTTTTATACATGTTGTATCACCACAGAGACATGTTCCTCGCAACAGAAATGACTCTGCGCACATTTGAGTCTTGTCCACACAGCTGAACCAGGGGCAGGAGTGGCCTGGAGTCAGGCCCACCTCATCCTGCCCCAGCTCCTTGTCCATGGAGCTGTCCGTCCCCTTGTTCCTGCTGGTCTGAATTTGACCTGCTCGCCAGGAAAGGACTTTCAGTGAATTCAAGCTCAGTGGCTTTAAACACTGACAGCCAACATACTGGAAGTCCAGGTTAGAGAGAAGGCAACAGGACACAGGACAACGGCAGGTTCCGCCACCTGTGGCTACGTCCTGGGCCTTAACTTTGCAGAACCGGCTCTCACTTCACTTGCCAGGCATCCTTGCCGAAGCCACACACCAGGGGACACGGAGCCGCAGCCCCAGCAATTTATGGCAGTAATTCCCTCTCCCTAGTCCTCCACTTCCTTCGTATTCTTTGCTGTAACCATTTTAGAGAAGAACTCCTGCGGTGATGGCTCCTGTTTTCCAAATCCCCACGTTCTCAAATTCCTGTCATGACTTCTCTTGTTTCCAAAGGCTAAAGTAGGGTGTGGTAGTGAGCTGGAACTCTTGCAAGTATTTGATAATAACAGTCACTCCATTAATGTTCCTTCCAACAAACTTCTTGGTGGGCAAATTTCTGTATCTAACTGAGAATTCCCTTTGACATCTTGCAAGGCCTGGCCAACTTTGCTTTAAAATCGACATTTCTCAGACCTTATGGAGCAGTTGGCTCCTTCCAGAGACGGAGCACTGGTCACAGAGTATCAAATTCAATGCCACTTTCAAATATTGCCATTCATTAGTGGACCCATTCAAATATTGCCATTAATTAGTGAACACGTTTGAATATGGCCATTCATTAGCAAAATGCACAGCATATGTCTTCTATAATTTTTAACTGGTCTCTAATCCTTGTGACCTTATCATTTACAATCTGTAGCAAGGCACTAGACTCTGTAAAAATGATTACACTTTGCCAGTAAAAATGTGAAATCCAAGCCATATGGCAATTTGAGCCCAATTTGTCCCATGTGCCGTGGGCATCCTTATGCTCTCCAGCACAGCAGGGGAGACTGAACGCTTCCTGGAACACCTGGGCCTGCCCTGGGCAAGTTGGGGCAGGGCCAGCTTTGGAGAGGGGCCCAGCCGTGTTGGGGGTGTCCTGCTAACACATCGTAAAGACTCTTGTCTTTGGAAGTTTTGCAGCTTGTCAATGATAGATCAATCCATCAAAATTATATATTAAACCTGTACTGTATGCAGAGTCTCCTGGAGGTGCCTTGGGGGTGTATCTGTTCTGGTCTGGCTCCCCCAGCCACAGCCAAAATGATCAGGGTATTTTCCTCTCAAGCACTATCTCTTTCTTATTCATACCTCTATTAAAATATTTATCCCTCTATATAAAACTATTTTCACGCATCTTGTCTCTTCCAAATGGGTAGGATTTGTATCTTATTCATCTTTGTCTCCCCAAGATCTGGGTGTCTGGAACACAGCAGGTGATCCATGTCTGTCCGTGGCATGCCAGGTGCCCAAGTCAAGGGGCTTACAGCTTAGGTGGAGAGGTGATCTTACAAAGAGCAGAACAGCTGGAGAACAACGGTGCACCGTACAGTACACCACGCAGGTGCGTGCCGAATTGGGCAGTTCAGGATGCAGGCCTGCAGGGACTCCAGGCAGGTTGAGATCAGTGGGAAACAGCACGTGGAGATGGCATTTGCTTTTCCTGCCCTTGACATTTGCCCTTTCAGACAACAGTCCTAGCCTCAGGCCTGATCTATGGCCTCTCTGCCAACAACTCCAAATCTGCCCCCCTGTCCCGGAGCTCTCCTAAGCTGTATGTTGCCTGCTGCATATTTACATTTGGATACCGTTGCAGTCACTTCAAATTCAAGTCAGTTCAAATCCCATGCGATTACTGTGGAGTTGCCAGACCCTAATGGAGTAATTGTCACGTAGATGGGAATCGACAAACCTTTGCAGAATGAACGAGCAGTAGTAGCTAGAAAAGTCTACGCTTTGGAGAAGCAAGAGGATAGTGCAGCGTTGAGGCAGCCAAGGGCTGAGCATGGAGAGGTCAGCCCCGAGGGCATGAGGAGGAAGGACTGAAACACTGGGCCCGGGGGACTACTTTAGTGACCTTGGAGCCCACAGTTTTGGTCCAGTGACACAAGGATTATTAGCCAGACTCAGAGGCTAAGGTCACAGGCATGATGCAGTGGAGAAGGATTCACAACAGAGGGCTCTGAATTGGCTCGGAGATAGCAAGAGAGAAAGAAAAGAGAAAGAATGACAATGCTAGCAAGAGGTGGGACGGGTGTGGGAGTAAAGCCCCAGAGAACATCAAGGCCAGGCAGATGCAGACTCAGAGGATTATGGCTTTAAAAGGAGGAGGGACAGGTTTTGAGGCCAAAATCCTGGGTGGTCACGCGCTGCCGAGAAGGTTGTCTGAAGGAGTTGCATACCAGCTGTGGGTCTCCTGGAGTTCCAGGGAAGAGAGAGTTACAGACTGAGAAGGACCCTGGAACAGTCCCTGTCAACTGGGGCATCCATGAGACACAAATTGAAGCAAAGCCCACCCGTGCTGAGAACCAAGCTCTAGTGGGTTCCCTGCACCTGAAATGTGGTCCCCAGACCTGCAGCACCAGCATTGCCTGGGAGCTTGTTATTAAAGCAGAACCGTAGGCCGTACTCCAGAAGTACTGGGTCAGAACCTGTCATTTTAACACGATCCCTGAGTGACTTGTGTGTACAGTACCGTTCAGAAACCCAGTTCTAGCTCATCCCTTCAACCAAGAGTTACTGAGTGTGCTCTGTGCGCCAGGCATCCATAATGCCAGTCACACAGGAGTCACAGCTCACCCCCTCTCGTGCCCTCTCCCCACGAAGAGCGTGCTGTGTGCGCATGATAACGTGCCCGCAGTTGGCTGCACCCCGTCTGTGTGACAGAAGCAAGGTTCAGCGGGACACAGAGCAGGAGGAAGAGGAGGGTGAACCAGGATGGACCGAGCCGGCTGGAAATGACAGGCCCCCAAATGGTACTAACCCGGGTGTGGGCATGGTGCTGGCACGGAGGACTTTTGTGGGGGAAAGGATGGCACTTCTTACTGTGGACCACTGAGTTAGGGGTGCCAAAGAGAGCAGAAGAGGTGGCCCCTAGGTAGTTGGGGTGTGGGACTGGGGCTAGAGGGTGGGCCAGGGCCGCAGTGAGGAGGCTTGTCTAGGGAGCGGCTGAGCCAGCTGCCCCAGGATTTGGGAAGCCCCAAGCACCTGCCATGTGGCTAGAGAGTTGGGCCAAGGGCAGCAGGTGAGAATAATCACTTAGAAAATCAACTTCGAGTCCTGGGAATGCAGTGCTAATAACACCCGCCTGGAATAGACTCTGCT
The DNA here is from genome assembly GCA_963575035.1 of Avahi laniger. Classification (NCBI taxonomy): domain Eukaryota; kingdom Metazoa; phylum Chordata; class Mammalia; order Primates; family Indriidae; genus Avahi; species Avahi laniger. The sequence goes on from CAUYSK010013058.1 coordinate 21,129, forward strand.
CATGTAATCCTACAACACTTGTGTCTTTTTAATTTTGAAACCTTCAGTAGGAAGGAAACAGTCTGGAAGAGTGCTGCCCAACTGAAACAGCAGTAATTTTAAATGTTCTAGTAGCTACGTGAAAAGAGGAAAAAGAAACAGATGAAATTAACTGTAATGTTTTACTTAACTAAAATAGTCTAAATAAGGTCATTTGAACATGTAATTGATATAAGAATTGTTAATGAGTTATTTTATGTTTTTTTTTTTTTAACTAAGCTTTCGAAATCTGGTGTGCTTTTATACTTTCAACACATCTCAACTGGGAATAGCTATATTGAGGGGTCAGGAGGCTCACGTGGCTACCACGCCACAGCGCGGCTCTAGAGGAACCCTGGGCCAAGGACTCAGTTGAGGCACCACAGAACAAAAAGAAGCAGAACACCTTCCACATTCTGGAGGGAAGTTGGATGAGGTGGGGACATAGGGAAGATAAGAAAATTAAAGTGTTTCAATGCAAGGAAATCCAAAGTTTTCTTTTTCTAATAAAGGATGCTCTGTTTATTTTCAGCTTTTGGAAGACTCATGTGAGTTTCACTTTGCACTGAGATGACGAAAACCACTTCAGGGTACAAAAAAATCAGTCAAATTAAAGAAAATGAGGTGTAACTATCCTACAGTGAGAGCATGTGAATTTTCCTGCTACACACTCTGAGTTATTTGTTTAAAGAAAGCCAGAAAGGAAGAGCTGTCCCCAGTTATCGCTAACTTTCACCCTGTCTCTGGGTGTCTGATGTACTTGTTTGCTCGCTTTGTCAAATCTTGCACAAGGGCAGATAGCGACCAGGCATTACTCACGGGGTGGGCTGTTGGCCAGAGCGTGTTACAAGCAAACATCTGTTTCCGATGGCTGTAGCACCGTCCTGCATTGTAGAATGAACTTAATAAGCATAAAGTCATAGAAATCCACAATTTAGGTCATATTAGTTTCGGTGTAGCGTTATTGCAGTCTCTTAATTAGCCAACCAAGAAAGTTGGGCTAAAGACGTTTGCTTTTGAGTATAAAGTATCCAGCTGGAGGGCTTGGTCTGGCATGATTTTACTTACTTGTGATAGTTCAGACTCATCCTGGCAGATGAGGTATCCAAGTCCAGTAACACTTTAGCACCAAAAAATTAATTCTGTGAGAGTCCTGATTCGGATTTCACCCTTGAAGTTAAGCATACACTAACGACAGAAGCGGAAATAAATCCCAAAACTTTTCAAACACTTTCCAGGTGCGTGTCTCTACATGACGTTCTCGGGCAGTGGCATTTGGGTTTCCGAGGGTTCCTCTGGACCTCAGGTGTCTCTGCCCCAGAACCTCTGCCCTAAATGATTATTCATGAAAATTCCAGCTCAAAGGGGGAGAGAAGAGATGAGAGAATCAGGGGCCTGAGATGTTTGCTTGGGCACCATCTCTCTGGAGCTAAGCGAGACAATGCTTCTGTTTGTGTTCCTAAGACCTCTTAAAGAAGGTTCATAGCTTGGAGCATTTCCCACACTATTCTCCCCAGATATGCATCTCTGCCCTGATTAGCAGACAATGGTGACAGCCAGAAACACTTGGAGAGCTGATTGCCATGGCTGGGCCCTGACAGCTGGGCCCACCAGGCTGGGCTCAAGGCTCTCTGCTGCCTGCTAGGATAAGATAGCGCAGGCCTGGGAGCCCTGAGCGCAGGTGAAGCCCAAAGCTTTGCTGACCTGGAAAGTGTTATCTCCCAGCAGCACCCATGCCTTGCAGTGTCTTACTAAATTATAAAACAAAACTCTCCCTGCCTAAGTTTTTTTTCTTCCCTCAATTTTATTGCTTTGCTAAGGACACAGAAAGCAAACTAATTAAGCTAGAGCTAAAGAGCAAGTACCTTGATAGCGATCACGCAAGGAAATGCCACAGTCATGGCCGCCTCTTTACCAAAAGCTTTTTGGTCCATAATTCCAGAGCTGTTCACAAAGCTATAGGGGAGCAAAAAATGTCTTTCCTCCACCCTACAGATTAAACTGACATATAAACAGATTAACAAGAGAAAAAACATGTTTAATTACATATGCATGCAGGAGCCCACAAGGTATGAGACTCCAAGAAGGGTCAGCTGATGAAAGCTTATACAGTGTCCTGAGCTAGAGCCACGGGGCCCTGAGAGAGCGTCCGCATGTATCCTCTGTAGGGTGGAACAGCTCCCCCTTTCCTTTGTTATTCTCAGTAATGTTGGGACCTAATACAATTCTGTATTTTAAAAAATCATCCAATGACTTGGGTCATGGCGAGCATGTTTTCTTATCCATCATCCCTGCTACACTCAAGTTCCTTGTGCTCTCACCCATGTGTTCTGATGAGAGCTGCTGTGCCCAGCACTTGGCCCTGAGCAGGGGCTTCATAAAGGTTTACTCAAGGATGGAGGGAAAGAAGGACACAGACACATAAACAGACAATTATGTGACAGCTTGTAGGTGGGATGACAGAGGCTAGTGAGGTCACAGAGGAGGGAATGGTTTGCTCTCCCCAGGTAGTCTGGCCAAATTCCAGCCCCCCACCCTCCCACTTGAAGGGTAAAGAAAATTATTCAAGATGAGAACGAGGCAGTCCTCCAACCGGAGCCAGTATTATCAGTGTCCATGAGCTTGTTCACAGCTTGAACATGGTTTCTTGTCTCAGTGACCCCAAAGGCATCAGCAAATTTTAGTTAATTAGGATTCAAAATTAAGATAACAAACATGTATCAGGATTTCCCTCTGTTTACATCACCTGTAATAATACATTTCTCTGACTCTGCTCTGTGTTCATAAAGGCTTTTCTGCAGGAAAATGTATCATGGTGCATATGCACAACGAGATGAGTCAAAATGAAACATTCTTAATCGCAAGGCTCTAAGGAGTGAAATGCTTATTTAGGCAAGTCACTGAAATGGCGAGGATGGCCACGCCTTCCCTTTTATTGCCGTAGAGAACCTGACATCCTCTTTCAAGTCAGTAGAAACATACTTCTAAAAAACCGAAGAGTGCAAAGCTGTAAATATTGTATTGGGATGGAGTTCCAGCAGAAAAGTATAATCTCCTTTGGAATCATAAAAAAATGGAACTAATTCTTCTCCTACTGGGATGGTCTGACATAGGTTTATTATTTTATATTTTCATTGAAGGCAAGAAGATTGAGGAAACGACAAAATTACTTTCCACCATTTCCTCCAGCTCTATAACTTTTTAATCTGAATACTGACTTATGCCCCAAATATTTCACAGAACTTTACTTTATTACAGACCAAGAGCAAACCGCAATAGGTGAAACAGGTTTTATCACACAATGACGAGACTTACAATGGGATTTTGGGAGGGGGAGTAATTAATTGTCATTTGTCATCAGATAAACATGCACCTCTTTTTCAAGATCGCTGTTCATTTGTAGCAGCTGCAGTTGCCACCAACCTCCCTGACTTAGAAGTAGGCCGGCCATAATCAGCATGTTTGGCTCTCAGGAGACTGGAAGGGGACCGAGGGGCCATGAGTGCTCACAGCCAGGCAGGCTTGTGTTCTGAGTCTTACGCTCTGGGCAATTTTTTTGGACGTGGTAGTGGGATCTGGAGAAGGTTTAACAGCAGGTCTATACCTATTCCTACCAATGTGGCAGTTCAAATAGTGGATTTAAAAAAAAAAGTGAAAATTTGCTCCCATTAATTTTGAAAAATATGCTTTGCCGAAAAGGAATGCCAAATTGTTTTCAAAAATCTAAAATAAATATGTAAAATAAAATAAAATAAATATGTATTTGACACAGGTTCAGCACTGGGATTAAAACCACCTCCTCAGAGCACTGGGAATAAAAGCTGGTAACTAGGGAAGGTGGTGAACAGTGTGTGGATGGGAACCGCCCTCGCTGCCTTCTTGCAACTTGATTTAAGTCTTGGTTTACAAGTAAATCTTCCCACTGAGTATCTAATTTTCTCATTGTTTTAACATCATAAAGTTTAGTATGATGCTCTCTGAAAGGACACTGGAACCACGACTGGCACATTTTAGTTATTTTTTCTCAAATCCACCAAAAATATAAGTTCTTATGGAGTAGGATGTCAGCTCAGCATATGAAAATCTTGCTAATGCTTTAGCCACTGTGATTTGATAGGAACTTCCTATTCTGTTCTTTTGAACTGTGTCCTAAGTTATGCTGATATAATATCAGTAACAACAGGATTTTGAGTGCAATGCCTTACATACCACAACAAAGGAGCTTCTTGATCAGATTAGCACAAAGGAAATGCATTTTAGGTTAATGGCAATACCGTGACTTTCAATAAAGGTTTTTTCCCCCAGTAATTTCCATTCTAGGCAGGCAAAATGGATTCTTCTCTCTCCCTGTTCAATGATTAGCAAGCAGTTCAAATGTAAGTACAACTTGTTTCTGTCAATTTGTGCTCCACACCGAGTCATGCTCAACGATGCTGCCACAAACTGGAATTTGCAAATCTGTAAGCATTTTTCAATGAACTTGACAAAGCATTTGACAATGAATTATGTCAACACCATTGTGCCATCACCAAAGAACTTGGAAATGAAGATAGAACTAAAGAAGAATGTATTAGCACTGCTGTTACTCATAAGGACAAAGTTTCTTTGATGACTTTGAAATGATGTGCCCATCAGCCAACAGTTTAGATTTGTTTGAAGTTTTTAATAAAATGGAACTTCAGAGGAATTTAATTAAGATTTAATTTTAATATAACATGACTAAATTATATTTATATAAAAGTTTTCATAATGAGTATGTTATATTTGTCATTAACATTTCTTTGTATTTTTATAAATATGGTTTCACAACTTTTGGCACTAAGGGAGAGTCATAATCCACATGGAAAACAAAAAAAGTCATAGTAAAATTACTACAATTGTTAAGAAATATGCTAATGGTAATGAATTAGTGAGTCATAAATATAGAAATATACTGACTTGATAAATAAGAAATAATACTTTTCTCATTTGGCAAAATTAAAAGGGAG
>CAUYSK010013060.1:0-20005 GCA_963575035.1 Avahi laniger
AAAATGGTCCATTGTTGTTGCATACAAGAAGAGAAGACAGCACTTCAAAGTGACAATCTCTTTTGATTTTGATCAGCTCATGAGACATCCACCTATCAGGCTTTTTCACCTTTCCAATTTGCTTCAAATACCGAATGACCGTGGAATTGTCAACTTTGAGTTCTTCAGCAACTTCTCATGTAATTGTAAGAGGCTCAGCTTCCATGATTGCTTTCAATTGGTTGTCATCAACTTCTGATGGACAGACACTGTTCTCTTCATCTTCAGGGCTTTCTTCTCCTTTGCAAAACTTCTTTTCTTTTAATATTTTTTTTTATTTCAGCATATTACAGGGGTACAATGTTTGGGTTATGTATATTGCCTTTGCCCCACCCGAGTCAGGGCTTCAAATGTGTCCATCCTTAGAGTGTGCGCACAGCACCCATTGGTGTGTATACTTCTTGAACTACCACTGCTCTGTACGTTTGTTAGCAGTTGCTGGGCCAAATGCATTGTTGATGTTGCGAGTTTTCTCCGCTGCTTTATGACCCATTTTGAATTCCAATAAGAAAACCGCTTGAATTTGCTTTTCATCTAACATCACTTCCATAGTCTAAAATAAATATAAAATAAACAGCAAGTAATGTCATTAGAAAAAAACATAAAGCAAGAGATACATCTTAAAATGATGTATAACATAATCACATATAAGAAGGTACTCCAATATCAAAGGGCAAATTTCAATAATGCTAAAACCGCAATTACTTTTGCACCAATTTAAAAATATGTAAACATATACATACATATATTTTACAGTATAGTATTATATAATTAGGCTGATTATCCCAATACATTCTGAGAAAAATACAAGTTTCTTAAACTTATAAATTCAATCCTCTATCATGTTAATAAAAGAAAAATGTTAACATTAATAGAATGAATAAACCAAGGTTCTATATGTCTACATAAAAGAGTACTCTTAAAAACATGTACAGAAGCAAGGAAACAAAAAACTTTACAATTCATTACAACACTTTTATTAATGCTTTGTAGTTCATCATTCCTTTTGAAAAGCTATTTAGCTCTAAGAGAGGTATGCTAACCAGCACTATGAAGAATCAAAATCTCATTTCTGTTGACTTATACTGGTTCATCAGTTCTTCTAATTAACATTTATGAAACACAGACAGTTTCCAAAATTTTGCATATAACATGAAGAAGATAAGTGTACTCCCCACTGGGAGTCTGATTAATAACCTTTCTCCAGGAAACTTAATATTGGCCACTGTTAAATAAGGGGGAAAGAAAGAATCCTGGAGCTGAAGGATTTGGCTCCAGGTAAATTGACTTTGAAGTTGTTTATTTTACATGGGTTGGTAGAAGGTACTTAATTTCATGCCTGTGAAGTATAATTCAATTTATAAAATCACACACTGAATTGACAATAAAGACCTCATTGGTTTCATCTTACTCTGTTTATGTGCATTTTAAATTGAGGCTTCAAACTGTTGATGAACATTGAAATTTTTTTAACTCACTAAGCAATTACTCTGTGACTTGAAAAATCTAATTTATTTCTTAAATATATATATATATATAACTAAGATAAACTTGGTCAATATTGAAAAAAACTCATATATATATATATAAAACTATGTGGTTATAAACTGCATCATGTTCATATTATAATACCTCATTCAAATTTTGATCTTCATAAATCAATGATCTTAAAAAGTCGATTATTTTTATTTCCAATTTTAGATAAATAAACTAAATTTGAGAATAAAGGACCAAAAGTCAGCAGCAGTATTTCGAGTTGACCCAGTTTATTTTGTTTATGTCGTATGCTAAGCCAATGTATTTTCTTCCACAATATTAACCAATTGCAAGGAGAATGAACAGATTAAAAAAATGTTGCTTCTTCTTATTTTGAAGACTTTAAAGTGTAGTAGTTATTAAGTATTCATTCCACAAAACAGCCAGACAAAATTCTTCCCTGGCTTGCTCCCAGGTCACTGCCCTGACTTGGCTTTCATTGGTCTTGAAAAAGGATAAGCCAAGAACAGTTGAGCCAAAAGGAGCATCCAAAGAATCATCGTATTGCAACAAGGCTAATAATAATAACAGTTGCCAAGAGGAAATACAACAGTGATGATATGGGTACTGAAGCACTCAATAGCTTTGTTGAATATTGAAAGTTATGCACAAAATGCTATGATCACAGTGTTGTACCCCTGGGAATGTATGGTGTGTTTAATCATCCCCTGGCAACTCTTTGCTGGTTTCTTCTTTGTCAGTGTCATACTTGCCTAGTCTTTTAAACATTTCGGCTTTTTGTAAGGGGAAAAAAACACACACACACATGCAATGAAAAAAATGTAAAAGCCTGCAATTTTGCAAGGACTGAATTTCTAATAGGATGACATTATAATAGTTCAGTTACCAGCAATGGTAACAGTTAAAATTAACCAATAAACCTGACAGCACATAGAGCAATCTTTAAGTATGAGTAAATTCCCTACTAGCTGTCATCTAGGCACAGAAAAACTGTATTGCTAATGCTATTTCTGAACTTAATTCAATATTTTATAAAACTATGTCTCTCAAAATGACAGCAAGCAATAAGAAGCTGCATAATGTTTTACTTTCACGATTTAAATGGAACGTTTTTAAATGATAAAAAAATTTCCCTGACTCAAATAAATGATACAAACCAGCAGTTTTAATTGCTTCTGGCTGAATATAAAATGAAAACCTATAAAGCATTATTATATGGTCAACATTTATAATGATAATCTCAAGAAAGTCAGTGTCATTTACATATGCTTTTAAGGAAGACTGTGAAAGTCTTTGAACACATTTATGATTCTGATTCAAACAGAATTTTTTGGGACAGTAAAATGTCAGATAGCAAAGGCAAAGTTATGCTAGTAACAGTTATTGCCACAGAGGCACTTATACTCCTATAAAGATTCAGTTGTCTATACTTGGAAAGATGGTTTTAAAAGTATATGCAATATGGGACATAGGAAAAAGTCTGATACAAAACTAGATTAATTCCATGTTAGGATGAACATGAGGACATATTTGGGGGAGGCTCCAATTCAAGAAGATTTATAGAATTATAAACTAAAAAGAATATTAGAGTCCATTTGATTGAATTTCCCACTGTCTTGGTATATATTCTGTTGTTTACAACACAATATCTGAAACTAGGTAATTTATGAAGAAAAGGAATTTATTTCTTAAAGTTAAAAGGCTGAGAAGTCCAAGGTCAAGGGGGCATACCTACTGAGGGCCTTCTTGCTAGGGGGTACTCTGGGGAGTCCCAAGGTGGTGCAAGGCGTAATGTGGCAAGGGGCTGAGTATGCTCACATGCTAACTCAGGTCTCTCTTCCTCTTCTTATAAACCCACCAGTTCTACTACCATAAGCCATTAATCCTTTAATCTATTAATGGATTAATCCATTCATGAGGGCACAGCCTTCATAATCCAATCAAATCTTAAAGGCCCCACCTCTCAATACTCTAACCTTGGGAATCAACTTTCAACATGAGTTTTGGAGGGGACAAATATTCGAACCATAATACTCATTTAAACATGAGACGCTGGGCATGGTGGCTTATACCTGTAATCCTAACATTCTGGGAGGCCAAGGTAAGAGGATTGCTTGAGCTCAGGAGTTCAAGACCAGCCTGAGCAAGAGTGAGACTCCATCTTTAAAAAAATATTAATAAATAAATAAGAATAAGAAAAGTAAATCCTTCAAAACTCAAATTATTTTCCCAAGGTCACAAAATGATATATGAAAAAATTCAAATCCAAAATGTATTTATTCATTCTTACCCCTCAACGTTTTACCTATATATCTCCTGAAAGGCCCAAAACATAATGATATTTATTCAGTGAATATTTGTTAAGATGACTCGAATTGAGTTAAATGATTGTCTTAGTCTCTTTGTGCTGTTATAACAGAATATCTGTGACTGGGTAATTTACAAAGAACGGAAATCTATATTCTCACCATTCTGGGGGCTGGTAAATATAAGATCAAAGTGGCCACATTTGGTCTGGTGAGGGTCTTCTTACTGTATCATCACATGGAAGAATAAGAAAGGGCAAAAGAGAAAACAAGCCAAAATCTGCATGAAGCCTCTTTTATACGGGTCTTAATCCCATTGATGAAGAACAAGCTTCCTGGCCTAATTCTGTTTTAACGGCCCCACCTCTTAATGCTATCACATTGGCAACACCTGAATTTTGGAGGGGACACAAACATTAAAACCCTAGCATTGACAACTAACTTTAAAAATATTCTATAGAGGTTAGATAGCTAAAAACTAAATAAATTAAAAGAATAATTGCATTGCAAATGTGCTAATTTGTGTTCTTCTTGTGCTTGATTTTACTTATATTTTCTCTTATAGCAAATATAACTGGTTGCTTCAGGATTTTAAACTACAATATGACCATGTGAAAAATGACAATAACTGATGAAATTTCACAGACCAGCTCCATTTGCCACTCAAGAAATTCGATATTATCAATTTACAAAAGAGAACCTTTTATATAAAACATTTTCTTCCTAAATTTCACTTTATTTCACAAATTTTCATATTCATAGTCATCCTGCACTCAAGGCAGAGACTGCTTTATATATATAGTAAATCCTCACATTTTTAGCAGATATGTCAGGAACAGAACATGACTACTGTTTGCAGGAAAAGTGTAGTTTAATATATTGAACACTTCTTGTAAACCACTTCAAAATCATTGTAGTCTCCCTGCTTCTTCACTCATTGTTGTGATGAACAATTCCACAAAAGTTCCTATCAACTTAACACAGTTATAATCCGAGGGTGCCTCCTCCTTGACCCAAGCTGCTTGCTTCTTCCTCTGGGCTTCTCTGATGATGCAACATGAGACACCTATGAAAATTAGCTCTGCACTCATAACTGCACATCCCTCACTCATGCATAACCTGTAATTGTGGCAGAGTTAATATCCTCCAAGCTACTCTTGACCAGTGGAGTCCTAGATTCAACAGATAAGTGGTTCCCCCTTTTTTTGCCCTGGGAAAAACATCTGAAAATACATATTAAGGGTTTTCGAAAGATCTACAGGGTCAAGTATCAGATGCCTGTAGCAATAGCTCACTTTATATTGACTACTCTCCCTTGTGCATTCACCTGCCCTAGTTCATTTCACCCCATTCCTCACCTTTATCCTTTGCACCCGATTCCTGGGATCACTTAGAAAAAATACTACCTGCATGAATGCCATTGTCTAAGACTCTGCTTTCAGAAGAACTCAGATTAAAATTTGGAGATGCATTTTTTACTGTAACTGATTTTACTCAGAATGGTTATGGATGGTACCAATCTAAATGCCCATAATTCAGATGTGAGCTCCAGCAAAATTACTGTTTTGTAATATTATGTACATACTACATACCATGGTTCTTTGCAATTGTTCATGAAAAGTTGAAATGGCTAATATTATGCCACTAACAAGGTCCTAATTTTAATTCCAAGACATTAGCAGAGTGACTCAAACATGAAGGATTATCTAAATGTATGGCAGAACTGCAAACAAGAAACGTTCAATTAATGGATTTTTAATTAGACTCTGCGGCAGCCAATGGCAAAAGTACTGCCAATATTCATAGTTACCTATAGATATTAGGAAGTTTTATCACCACCATTTTCTTATTTGATTCTAATAAAAACCCTGTAATTTCCATTTTAAAGCAGAGAAAACTGAAATTTGGAACTTACATTCTTTCCCTGAGATATTATATCCTGAACAATGCACAATTAGAAATTGACTCCAAATTTGATTCTCTTTTCTTTGAATTCTCTCACTCTTTGTGTTTATCATCCACTTAACTCTGTAATATTGTTAAGAAAACCTATGTGAATTAAATGAAGTAATCATTCAATAGCGCTCAATTTCTAATTTGTTATTATGTATGTACACTGTCATGGAGATCTATACTATGTGTGAGTACACATATGAATGGATATAGCATGAAGTTCCTGTGCTCTAAGTGCAGTATAATTTTACTGAAAATATTTTGCTCTATGTGTGAAACTCATCTTAATAGCATTAAAGCTAACAATGAACTACTCTTCATTAGTAACTCCCATGGTGAACTCAGGTAAAACTTGTTCACATGTTTTCATCCAGCAATGGTAAACATGGGTAACAAACTACAAAGGGCACATAACACTTAATCTGACCCTCAGCCACAGCTCTCATTGAAAGCCCTCTCTTACCATTGCATATGAATTGTTGACTCTTTCTTTGTGCCAATGAAATAAAGCATGGGTATCCTGATATTTAAAATTCTGTTCAGAGAGAATTCCAATTAAGAAGAAAAAATAAGAAGTTAGTGGGAATTGGAAAGAGTATGAGTTTATTTCACTAAAATGTTTAGGATTTAAGGTCTGATTTCTTTAAGGTGTATGTGGATTCTTTGAAGATGAGTTTGATAGTTTCTGTGACACACAAACATCTATGTCTCTCTAGTACATTTGAATTTACAATGAGTGATCTGTCAGTTACAGGTGAGAGTAGCAGGTAAAGGTAAACAGGGGAGATGTTGGACTGTTTTTATTGTCCATTCTTGTAGTTTAAAAAATGCAAATGTTACCTTGGGGAGAATACACAGAAACCTAATTTTAAAATATTTAAAATATACCCTTTGGCAATTTAGCAGTTATAAGTTCCAAGTGCACCTAATTATATTCTCCCTGCTGCTTAAATCCACTCTTGAAAAAAATATAATCTTTTTAGTACTTGGAACATTTTCTGACTAAGCAGATAAATATTAGGCTGACAAGATCTAATTCATAGAGAGACATATTAGTGATTATCTACTCCCCTGTAATTCATCCTCCATGCTGCCCCAAGGGAATCTTTCCAAATGCCAATGTCATCATTTTATGTATTTCATTTATATTATTTAATTATTTAATATAGAATACCAATTAAATATCTTCTCATATGATTGGTCAAAAATATCGTTAGTATCTGTTTGGAGTGACGTGATGAGAAGGATTCCGAGCCCACACACAGGACAATCAAAAGAAAATGTACCAGTTTTTGTTCATGATATCTGGTACACAGAATTAAGCAGAAAGTACCAATACCATTAAAAAGCATGTAAATATGTGGTTGACATTTCTCTGTCAAACACTTCAGCCTGAGCTCTTCTTCCTCCCACCATCCCACAACCATGGGAATATATTCACAGTTCTTGAATGACCTATTGCGCCCCTTACCTCTGAGTTTCTACTCAGGTTCTTCATTCTGCTTGGAATGTTCATGTCTTGCATATATCAGTTTGGTCAACTTATATGTGTCTTGAAAGATTGAGCTGAGTCATCTGTTCTCTTATGAAGTCTTCCCTGATTTGTTCAAGCACAGTCAATTACTGCTTTCTGGGTGCCTCCGTTAAACTTAGTGTGTAACTTAGTTCACTCACACATGCAGTGAACCTTTACTCAACAAATGTAGCATCAATAAATGCCACATATATATAATATATACATATAGTATATGCAAGGAAATATACGTATGATTGTGAAGAATGGAGAAATGGAATCTGCTTGTCTGAATATTTTTATCCAGTCTTATATATACCTTAGGGCATCTGTTAAATATTTGTAACTATAGTGCAGTTATATATTTATGTGTGTCTTCCATATTAAACTGCAAGTTCTTTGGAAAAGCAATTAGAACTCATATTTATTTGTATTCCTAGCATCTAGCATAGTGCCTGACATAAGTAGGTGTGTAAAAATGGTTTTAATGGGATAAAATTGATTTATTATAATAAGCCATTGGGATAATAGCCATTAATTAATTGTATTTATTTATTTTCAAGCCATTTATCCATGCTTAGACTACATATATTTATGCCTTATAATACAATACAGGGTCTAAAGTAGATCACAAGGGGAGAACAGAGAGCAAAAAGAACTACTGTAAGTGACTGTCAAAATCCAGCATAAATCCCAACAGTACTTACTACTAGAGGAATGTACAATATCATAGCTCTTTACATAAAGAAACATGGGTTCTGTTAGCCCTTTTACTTAAAAGACTGTCTTTAAAATATTTTAAAGCAATTATTTTTGAAGACCTTAGAAAAAAAGCAAAAATTAATTGAATAGTATGTAGAGAATCCAGTGAATGACAGTAATATTACTCTAGCAACAAAAGTCAGTGGAGAAAATTAAACTCACAGCATCATAATATCATCATGACTTTAAAAATATAGGGAAAATTTAGTTATACTCTGTCTAAAATGAGAATAGAAAAAGAAGGAAACAACATAAGTGATTCATTCTTTTACTTCCGCTTACAACTAAATATGTATTCATAGATTGATTTACAACTCTGCATAGAAAGATATTTTTAATCATCCAACTTGTTCCTTCTTTATTAGTGGCAAAATACAGAAAATGGACAATTGGCTTTGATTTACACATGTGTTTTGGAATTCCTCAATTTTCTTTCCTCTATTTATATAGTGATTTGAACAATTAACTGTTTTTTTCCTCACTGTCATTGTCTGTAAAGAAGATAAACACAATTTATAATTCTCGCTCTCTCTCTACCTCTCATGCACGCATACACATACACACAAACGTCTTGTTTTTTCCATTCACAAAGTAAGGTCCTTTAAAACATGTTGCATCAAAATGCCTTTTTATAGAATATAAAGCTGAACATAAATATTTCCTTTCCATTTACAGCATTTAAAGTACTTAAAGTATTATACGAATCAGCTCAATAAAACTGGGCATGACAAAATTCAATCAGGTATTCAAAACTCTTGGTTAACGTTAGCAATTAATGAATTTTTAACTTATGCTTGTTTCCTTATACTTTAAACTTAAAGCTTTAACATTTAAAATTAACTCCATTAAAACCATTTTTTTGCAAAAGAGTGTTATTATTCAATGTGATTAATTTTGTTTTATTTCATCATAATTATTTTTAATTAATTTGTTGGGAAAAGGGTGCTGGAGGAAAATTTATAAAGGGCCAGGAACTTTATAAATTTGGAAGTTTGGAAACTGTGTGTGAAAGCAATGAAACTGGTTTAGACTACTGAAAATATGCAATGTCATACATAATTATAATGCTAGGTAGATAGGTAAATAATAGATATTGTTATACTTATCAATATAGAGGTAGAATAGGATAGATGTAGATGAATATAGATATAGATAAATTTGTGGCTATAGGTATATAGAAAGATATAGGTGCAGATATAAAATGTTGGCAAGCTCCCTTCATTAGACAAAAATCCATGTAAAATTACAGTGTATTATTTATTTAAACACACTCTTGATATACAGTTCCACAGATAGGTTCAAAACCCACAGATGGGTTCAAAATTTGCCTACCGTGTGGATTACCTCCTAAAATACATATATTATTTTCCTATTAAATATGTGAAGTAGACTATATTTAAAAAAACACTTAATATGATTTATAAATTATTTTACCATGAGCTTTACATCCAAGTATTAAAGTTCTATGAAACCTGGTATAACAAATTTTAGAAGGTCTTACTCTTCTTTTTTTTTTTTATTTTAGCATAATATGGGGGTATAGATGTTTAGGTTACGTGTGCTGCCCTTGCCCCCCATCCCCTGAGGCATCCCACAAGAATTTTAATCTTTTCGTTTTCTTCCCTTGTGTCAGAAACGGCAGATTTGGGTAAGATGATCTCTTATAACTTTCTAGCTAATAATATTAAAGTTTATTTTCACATTAATGTAATTGGCTGAATTCACATATAGCTTTTGATATTTGTGAGGAAAAATAACTTTTATGCTAATGGTGTTTGTTTCTTAAATCTTGGGAAAATTTATGTAAAAAACTTGCTCCGTTGTTCTCATTTCCCTATTTTTCTGAAACTATACACAGTAGTCTCTTTCCTGCTTCCCCTAAGTCCCCAGGAAAATTCATATTCCTTCCTCTTTCACTCATCTTTTACCACTGACATCTCTCCAAAATATTTTAACTGCATCTTTTATATCTAGAATGACTGTACATCCCAATTTCTTGATAAGAACCAGTTGTTATTGCACAGTTATCGATAGTGACTCCTTATACATGCAACAGCATCCAGGTGTGAATGATTGGTTGCATAATCACTCAATGTCTAAGCCTTTCTTTTTCACTTTAGATAAATTCACCTAAATTCTCCAAGTCTTGCCAAGATGTTCCTGACACTTCTTTTGTTTCACTGAAATCCACCTCTAATCTGAGAAAAAGGATTTTGTGTCTGTCGCTCTCCTCATAGGAAAATGCTCTTTTCCCACAAGCCCAGATGGAAGGAAAGAGAGTTGATATTCTTTTACTCATGCATTGACACTCTCAGATCACTCCATTGTTCTACACATTTCCCTGTGTTGAGGCTCAGGTATACATCTAAATCTACAGCATCATTCTACCTTCCTCCAGCCTTATTATCTACTAATATTCTGGTTTCTTCCTCAGTTTTTTGAAAGATGATTCTAAGGCAGATCTCATTCTTGCTGACAAGCTGACTTTGGTCTGGATAGTTTAGCTGGAAGCCTGACTGCAAATGTTTGTGGTCTTTGAAACAGTGACATCTTTTTGTTCACACAGTAAAATGATTTTCAAACCCCCATCTGTAAGGTTTCCTCACTCAGAAATATCCCAAGTCTAAATACTTGAATCGCAATTTCTTTCCTTCTAACTACAAATACTCATCTGTCTTCTCACTCTCCTATTGTATTTAATTTCATTGAGAACATCAAGCAGCACAGTAGTACCCTTTTGTTTTGATTTTTATTTCAGTGCTCTGTTTCTTTCCCTTTCTTTCCTCCATTTCCTCAAGCCCTGTAGAAGTCGGTTAAAGGCAAACTTGGGTCTCACCCTCTTTAGACCATTTAGCCATTATTCTCTTCTTCATTTTCAACTGTTCGCTCTGTAGTTGCTTACTGTTTTCAGCATGTAAGTGTATTCGAGCCTCTTCCAAAAGACCGAGAACAAACACATACAAAGATTTGCATTTCATAGCCTGTTGTAGCTATCTCTCTTCTTCTTTTCATTCTCCAATATTTCAAGAAAAATGTCCACAAATGGATCCCTTCTCATTTCTCATTTATTCTTCAATAGGCACACTCATCCCCACAACTCCTCCCTAAATTAAATTCACCTTATTTAATCCAGTCTTGCCTTTGGGTTGTACTGGTACTGTTAATCACTTCTTCATTGAAATTATGTCTTTTAAAAAATATTTGATTATATCATTCTTGTCCATTCCCTATTAGGTGATTTTGATGGAATCTCCTACTTTCCTACAACACTTGAAATTTAACTGCCCACAAGCTTCTGTTCTCTGCATTCTCTTCTTCCGTTTTCATTTCATACTCTTCTGCTTAAAACTCTGCATTTCATTGAGATAAAATGCAAAGTCCTTCCAATGACCTACAATGCTGTCATGAATGCTGTGATCCAGATCTACCCTGAAGGACTAAAGGACTCATTCCACCCACTACTGCTCTCAGATCTCCCACATTTCCAGAAAGTGACCAATGAGAAGCCCTTGTCCCTGGAATGGATGCTGGAGTATAGCATCCTAGTTCCCTTCCCTAAGAAGAAGAGCTTTGAAAGGCCGTCTTATCTTTAGACACCCCTGGGAGCACTTGGTAGTAAACTTTCTACATGCCAATCTGCATGCCACAGTCTGTTTCTCAGGAAAACTAACCAATAACATTGGTACTGGAATCGTCCTAGAAAGTAGATGCTTAAAGGAGATATTGAAGTTGGATCATCTACAAGGAGGACTCCTATTGTTGATAATATATGCAGTACACATTGTCCCTGAAACAAAGTAGCAGTGCAATTGTTACCATGGTAACATTTACCAGTGGTAGTGGTAAATAGTAAATTAGAATGTTGTAAACTAGAGTATTGTATCAGTAGATGGAAATGTACCAGTAGGATATATCAGGCATTATTAAACACAGGAGAAATACAAGTTACATAAAAAATTAATTGAATGATGGTTTCTAGAAGAAATCAATACTTTAAGAATAATTAATAATTATTTAAAAACTAAGAGTAAAAGCTACAGGATAGCCTTGTAGAGAGACTCTAATTTTCTGAACCTAAAGAGGAAAAAAAGCTGAGAACAGAGCATAGAACTTAATCAAAAGAATAACAGAGCTCTGAAGATTAATTTCCAACCTAGACAAATATGCTATGTCAGTTTCAGGTCCCCCCGCAAAACAATTAGACCTTGGAACATGAGATAGGTATGTCTAGATTGATATACTTGAGTTGCAGAAATGGTCTCCTCCTTCCTTTCAAGAAGTTTTCACTTTACTTGAAGATTATCAGAGGACTCTGTCCTGCTTCCTCAGGATATCCTACCCATCGTCCTCCTGTCCACTGTCCACTTATCCATAAATTAGGTCAAATAGCATAACTAATTGCCAGACCTGCCAAAGGAGGAAGGGGGTCGTATCAAGAAGGAGCTGTAGGAACAAAAGGAAAGAGGAGTATGGGACTGAATGGTCCAGGTGCTGGACCAAAGGGGTCAAGTCACAATATTGGATAGGGGACAATCCAATTTGGGACAAATCTCCTAGAACGTAGAATCTAATATTGTGACAAGAGTGCAAGGAAATGATGCTAACAAACTCCTAGGATGGCTGTCAAAAGTGATCATTCTCAGTAAGTGAGGAAGAAAAGCCAGATCTGCTATAGAAAATAGTGAGAATGGGAACAAAA
This sequence comes from Avahi laniger, assembly GCA_963575035.1. Classification (NCBI taxonomy): domain Eukaryota; kingdom Metazoa; phylum Chordata; class Mammalia; order Primates; family Indriidae; genus Avahi; species Avahi laniger. Next base: position 12,770 of record CAUYSK010013060.1, read on the forward strand.
GTCTTAGAGAAGTCAGCATGGTATTGTACACATAATATGTAGGGATGAACAACCCACCTTTTGACTATGTACTTAGGAGGGACTGAAGGAAGCTATTTAATAAATTATTAAAAAATATACTGAAGAGGGAGATGCCAATATATCAAAGAATCTCTTTCATGATCCAGGATTGGCAGTAGGCTATATATTTCAGGACTGACCTAACTGGTAGCAATGGCAATGATTTGACTCTAAAGAGGACAGAAAATTACGCTTAACATTTAGGTGCCAGGTAGATGAGATTATAGCAAAGAATAGAGAGAATAAAGTGACCGCCAGGGATGCTAACATAGTAAGAGATATGGCAGTATGTAATAAAACTCAACATCTCTAAAGACTAGGTAAATGAACCAATAAAAAGGATATTTCTGAAAGAAGTTGGGGTAGAACTTCTGGAATGGTAGAATAAGGAGCTTGGGGACACATTCTCCAGCAAAATAGCAATATAGGTGATGAAATTATTAAAAAAAAATTAAAGTCCCTGGAAATTGTTTTTAGGACATATAGCACATGGAGAAGCATTCATTCAAGAAAATCTACTAAATGTCATTAAGAACAATAGAAGTCTACGATATTTGGTCCATGGTTTGTTCCCTTATCTCTCATCTCCAGCTCCATATTATGGAAGCTCTACAGTAAGTTCTTTATTGCAGGCAAATGCAACCAAAAGGTCAGGGTCTTTCTCTACTCCAGCTCCTACTCCAGGCTAGTTTAACTCTAAAAATAGCAGACTTCCAGCAGTGTTTCCATTCCCTTCCCTTTGTCTCATCTTGCTGAAGCTTTATCTCAGACAGACACAGCCCCACCCATCCCCCACTTGTTGGATGGAAGCTGTCCTCCAGGTTTCTCAGACTGAGAACACTGGGGACATGATTACCCCATACTAACTTTTCTATAGGGTAAAGGTTCCATATTAGGAGGGGCAAGCTGATCAGATAGGGCTACAGGCCCACCTATTGCTTACTTATAGATTGGATTAACATTCTGGGTAAAAAGTAGTCCCTACCTCCACTTCTAATGCAGAGATTCTGGCCAAGGGAAAAGGTAAGCCAAAAGAATGAAGAGCTCTGAAGTTTTGGGTGAGTGAACTGACTTATCTGGAATATAACATAGGGAACTAAGAGTTATCCTAAGAAGTATTATGAAAACAAACAGAAATATTGATGGGGAGCAAATAAGAGGAGGCCTGTAGCTTCATGATACAAACAAAATGACAGAACATCCATAACTTTAATAGAGTAACCAGGGAAAAGTGACTCAAGAGAGTCCTCCTAGGATCAGAATAAAATCTGGGGGTCAGGAAGGCTGCGCATATCTTTTAGGCTTCACCCACTCAGGAGCAATTAGAGGAGGACATGGAGCAGACTTTCCTTATTCCTCCAGCTACATTCAGATCTATCAACACGAGGAAGAAGCCTTGTTGGAACAAGGGAGGTCCAGTTCATAGTGGGTCCACTGTGTCAACAGATATCACCTGGTTGTCATAAATCAGGTCTGCAAAGATAAAATTGGATTGGCCATCACTCAAAGTTGACTTAATCCTCACATTTATTCCTTGGCCTTTAAAGTAAGAAAAATTACAGTGAGAAATACCATGTGGAATCATCTGAAACTGCTCTCTTCTCTCTCCCAATTTGGCCAAGATGTTGTATCCCAGAGAAAATGCTAAACTAATGCCACCCTAAAAATCTAAAAGATGCAGAGGTGGTGATCCCCCAAATATTTTCAATTAATTCATCAATTTGGCCTCTTTAAAAAATTACGTAGATTCTAGAGAATAACCGTAAACTATCACAAACTCAACCAAATGGCAGTCCCAATAACTGCTCAGACAGTTGTAGTATTTTTGCTACAGCAGATTAGTATAGCCTCAGGTACATGATATATGATCATGATTTTGGTAAATATGTTCTTTTCTATCCCTATAGAAAATCAAAAAATAATAAAAGACAAATCAATGTGGCCACCACTGAACATGGACAAGCTTGGCATTTTGTGTCAATGGATTAGTACACAAGAAAAATATATCATCTATTAATAGAAAATAGTAATTGATGCTAATTATCAGGAGAAAGTAAGGCTGCTGTTACACATTGGTACATGGAGGAATATGATTCAACTCAGGTGATTCAGTTGGGTCCCTCTTGGTATTCCCTTCTCCATATGGACAAGATAAGGATCATGTTTTGAGAAGAGAAGGAGAAAAGGGGGATTGGACCCCTCAGTAATGGACTTCTGTATCATGCTAGCATATAGCACCTGTTCTACGGAGATGCTGATAGACATTAATAACAATCTAGGATGGATAAGAGAAGACAGAGATGATGCATATCTGTTGAGACCTCAAGTTTAGTTGCAGCAGCCTAAGCTAAAGACCATCTCACCAACCTTCTTATAATTTTTTCCAGGAAAAAATTTTCACAAGAGTACTGGAGAAGATGTTCCTAGAATGCATATGAAGCATGATGATCTGAGCAGCTCAAGGTCTCCTTTGTTATGAGTACTGTGCTGCACAGCCTAGACAGACCTGTCAGGACAGAAGAAGGACTTATTCTTTCAGCTGCTGGGACAGTTTCATCTGGCAACATTCATACGTCAGACCTCTACGGGAAGCACTCAGCTAAAGAGAATTTCTTCCTCTAAATTTCCATATCTCTTTCTAGGGAAAGTCAGCATCCAATGATTGACTGATGAGGGGATGTAAATTGAGTCCTCCCTGCAATAGGGAACTATTCTAAAGACTCTTCATACCTTTCCAGTTTTCCATAAGGTTGACTGAACCCTTTTAGTGACTGTACCATGCCCAACTACCAATCTCGGTTTTGTCACTTAAACCACAAAGGTGTTTATGCTTAGAACACTTCCTGGTAGACATATAAATCTAATTTCCATCTTCCTAGAAGTTTCCCAAGGACTCCAGCCTGTGACAAAGGCCTTATAACAGGTGGCATTTGCCTTTCCTCTCTGACTGATGCTATGTCTCTTCTACCTGTTCAATTTGCTCCAACTTACTGTCTTTCCTCCTTACTCTTCTAGAAACAAGACAGAAATATTCCACCTTTAACTTTGTCGACATCCTTAGCATCTGAGGGAATATTCTTCTTCTAGCAGCACTGGGCTCCTAACCTCCTTCTGGTCTTTGCTCAAATGGTAAAATTCTCAATTAGGTCTATACTTATTACTCTACATATACACGTATAGAAGCGCGCACACACACACACACACACACATACAATAAGCAGGCACTCCTATCTATTAATATTTTGTTTCTCCTTTCCTTCTCTCTATTTTCATAAAATTTACAAAATTCTAATAAACAGGGCATTTACATATTTATTCATTTACTTTTAATTTTTGTCTTCACTTAAAAAATGTAAGCTCAACTAGACAAGGATCTTAGATTGCTTTTATTTTCCATATTACTTTATATTTTAATTTTAATTTTAATATGCACACAAGGACACATAAGGTTGCATCCTGGCATATATAAGACACTCAATAAGTATGTGTAAAATAAATGAATGCACCTGGCTTGAATTTATTACAATGTGAATATGATTCTCCTATTTACATTGCTGGTTGAAACTTCTCTCCTGATGCCATATATTCAACCATCTACCACATATCCAAGTACACATTTTCACACCCATTCACTAAATTCCTTGTGCAAATTATCACCCATGATCAATTTTCCAAATGTGCCTTTCCTTTCATACTCCTTATATATTATGTATTAATCTATCTAGACAACAGCTATTCTAGGAAAATATTTAGTTGCATCCATTACTTTTCCTAATTGCCCCCAAATTGTCTCCAATCCCATAGTTATTCCTTAACATTGATTCTCATTTCTTTAATGGATTAAATGTGTTCTACACACTCCCCTTGATTTCATATTCAAACTTTTACTAATTTTTCCTCTGCACACAGGATAGTTTTAATGTACAAGTTGACTCTTACTATTCTCCTGCTTAAAACCCACATGAATCTTAATTTCTTATTTCAGTAAATCATTTGTTTTTCTTTGAAAAGAGTATGTACCCTCATAGTGTGTCAGTTAAAATGTGTTTGGCTGTGAGAAATAGAATGACAGCCAAATGTAGTTTCAAAGCTAGACATTTAATTATCTCTCATAACGAGAATTTGGGAATAAACTATTCCAAGTTTAGTGCAGCAACTCAAAAAATCAACAATGACCCAGGTGCTATATAACTTCCTGCTTTATCATCCTCAGTATGCTGGCTTTTTGTTCTTCACCTTGTATCCACAGTAAGAAGGAGAGTTATCACAGCTCTGTGAAAATATCCATTATGGGAAGAGAAAGCAGGAGCATAAATGGGACTTCCCTTATTTTATAAGAAAAAGTAATCTTTCCTAGCTGACATGTGTTTCTCCCTTGTGACTCATTACATGCCCGCATATAGATAAATCATATACAATGAAAATCAGCATTACTAAAATGTGCTTAACTAGAGCCTTTCAAAAAAGTTTTTGGCACAAGATTCAAAAGAAAATTTATTTTCCATTATGGGTTTTATGAAGAAATGCTTGCTTTAATATTATTGATGCATCTGAGGGATTCTATTATATTCTACTAATGATATATACTCTGAATATTCTATATATATAATGTATATATATATTCTGAATATTAATTTATATAATCTATCCTATATAATTTTGTTAAATGCTAACCACGATCCAATCAATTGCTTTAACAACTTGCTAATGAGTAAAGAGTAACAATTTTAATAACAGTGAGTGAGAACCAAACTGAATAATTTCTATAGGAATTAAAGGTGGGTAAATAATTTCTATATAAATGTTCCCATGCACTTAATCATTTTTTGTATTTTTATTGATATATCATAGTTGTACATATTTTGAGGGTACATGTGATATTTTGATACATGTATACACTGTGTAATGGTCAAGTCAGAGTAAGTGAGATATCCATCATCTCTAACACTTTTCTTTTTGTTGAGAATACTATAATTCTTCTCTTTTAGCTATTTTGAATCATAATAAATTATTTTCCCATACATTTTACTGTTTGAATGGTATCTGAACAAAACTGAGCTTGTTTTAACAATGAAGAAGGCAAAGTTGAGGGGAAAGATAAACAAACAGTGGTATCCATAACACAAGCTATTTTTTGCATGTAAATAATCCATTTTTTTTATTTCTTGGCCTAATTACTAAAATTACTTCAAGATCTAGAAATGCATCTTTCTATGAGAAATTGTACTTATTTACTGAAAAAATGAATTAACTGTCTTTCTTTCAGTTTGTCACATTTTCTTTACCTTGATTATTTGTTTATTTTTTTTTACTACAAAGTAGACTGTGAGGTTCTCATGGGCATCAGTTCTCATGTAATCATTTCTGTCAACTCATGTATTACCAGAATGTCTGACATATATATTTAATATGTTTTCTGAATGACTAAATTTATATCTTTTAAATAAACCTTCAACATGAAATTTCTAAATATTTCATAATTTTAGTGTATGTTCATAAGATACACTTTAATATATACAAAGGTTTTTTTTAAATGTGAATAAAATAAATTCTATAAAATGATGTATACCAAGTTTTATATCTTTATATACCCCAAAGTTGATTGATGTAGCAATTCCCATCAAAAACCTTCTGGTACATAAAGAGGATTAGCCATAAATTCTGTGGTCTTTCATCAACATTTCTCTTACCTTGATCATGTTCTGTATGAATGGTAAGCTCTAAAGAGAAAGGACAAGTAGAATGCTATTATTTTTATAGTAATGTATTTATATATTATAAGGAATAGAAGCATAAAAATATCTGGACATGCTCAAAATCAGACCTTTGCTATTTGGGATGCATTAATCACAATTCCGTATTTAGAAATACATTTCAATCTCTACATACTTCAATTCTAATACATATTCATGAGGTTTGTTTTGTGTTTGTTCCTTTGTTCTAATTAAAATGTGATTCAGTTCTTATACTCTGGAAACCATTATATTTTCTTTCTTAGAATTTTGGTATAGCCCCACTTTCAAGAATAGTTTATATTAGCTTTATAATAAAAGTTTAGCACACATATGCACAAACATATACAAATATTTATAAATAGTTTTATGTATCAAAATGTCACCCACTCACATGACATAAACAAGGCCAGTTAATTAACTAGAATTTTGTGGCATTTAAAGCTATGGAAATGAGTCAAATATTCCTCCCTTCAAAATGTCTAACATAATAGTTTTATTTTTAAAATTAGTTAAATCAAAGTTAACTAGAAAAACTAAAGTGACTGAGGACATTCAGGTACCTAAGCACTCTAATGAGGTAAGATACATGCTGAAGAAAATAATTAGTCTTCATTATGCAAAGAATTCTGTAAAAATAACCAATATTTAATGGTAGCTCTATTTTGTTCGAAGATATAAACTGACATCATACACTTTATTAGCCTTTCTTTTTTTCTGTTTTTTTTTTGTTTTCTGTTCTTTTTCTCCTCCCACAAAGGGAAAATGGACTCAAATCAACCTTTTTTTGTTAAGAGTTAATGTTTAATTGTTTTGTCCATAAGACACAACTTAATATATTTTTTATGTAACACAGCTAGCATATTTTTAACACAAATAAAGAAGCTGTAATTGCCAAAATATTTCTATTTATTAACTTAGATACTATTAGATAACAATAAAAACACATATTGTAACTTTATGTGAAGAAAATACTCTAGTTTGCCTAAAAATTCCTGCAGCAATACATGATAAAACATGACATATCTAATCTCATATTAAATTGCATTTTCTCATATTTCATCCTCTGTATAACAGTATAATAGCTCTATTCAGATAATGGCATAGGACGATGGTTTTCAGAGTTTTGGATTTCACAAAATTATAAAGAAATTATGGGCATGTATAATATAATTGCCAAATTTCCTTTTATTATATCAAACTCTTAAGAATGAATCAAATAGGCAACTCAAAGAAGAAACACAGAAAGAGAAGGAAGAGAAGGAGGCGGGGGGAAAGGAAGAAGAGGAAGAAGAAAAAAGAAAGAAAATTGAAGGAAAAATCTGTCAATTACCAGAATTTGGATAGTCAAATAATTTTTGACACCTTAGATTCTTTATTTTGAGGGGAACTTTGAGGGTATAACTTTCACAAAGTTATGCTCATTTAAAACCTCTGCTAAACA
>CAUYSK010013063.1:0-18457 GCA_963575035.1 Avahi laniger
TTGGTTACATATAAAAACAGAGTCATTGACCAGTGGAACAGAACTGAGAACCCAGATATAAAACCACCCTCATATAGCCATCTAATCTTTGACAAAGCAGACAAAACATACACTGGGAAAAAGAATCCTTATTCAATAAACAGTGCTGGGAAAACTGGATAGCCACATGTAGAAGACTGAAGCAGGATCCACACCTTTCACCTCTCACAAAAATCAACTCACGCTGGGTTACAGATTTAAACCTAAGGAGTGAAACTATTAGAATTCTAGAGGAAAATGTTGGAAATACTCTTCTAGACATTGGCCTAGGCAAAGAATTTATGAAGAAGATCCCAAAGGCAATCACAGCAACAACAAAAATAAATAAATGGGATCCGATCAAATTAAAAAGCTTCTGCACAGCTAAAGAAATTGTCACAAGAGCAAACAGACAACTTACAGAATGGGAGAAAATTTTCACATGCTACAAATCCGACAGAGGGCTGATAACTAGAATCTATTTAGAACTCAGGAAAATCAACAAGAAAAAATCAAACAACCCTATCAAAAAGTGGGTAGAAGACATGAACAAATCCTTTTCAAAAGAAGATAGAATAATGGCCAAAAAACAAGAAAAAATGCTCAACATCTCTAATCATCATGGAAATACAAATCAAAACCACAATTAGATATCACTTATCTCCAGTTAGAATGGATTTTATCAAAAAGTCCCAAAACAATAAATGTTGGCGTGGTTACGGAGAGATAGGGACACTCATACACTGCTGGTGGGACTGAAAACTAGTGCAACCTCTGTGGAAAGCAATATGGAGATACCTCAATGAGATACAGATAGAACTACCGTTTGATCCAGCAATGCCATTACTGGGCATCAACCCAAAAGAACAAAAGTTGCTCTATAAAAAAGACACCTGCACTCGAATGTTCATAGTAGCACAATTCACAATTGCAAAGATGTGGAAACAACCCAAGTGTCCATCAGTACATGAGTGGATTAATAAAATGGGGTATATGCATACCATGGAGTACTATTCAGCTTTAAGAAACAATGGTGATATAGCACCTCTTGTATTCTCCTGGATAGAGCTGGAACCCATTCTAAGTGAAGTATCCCAAGAATGGAAAAACAAGCACCACATGTACTCACCATCAAATTGGTATTAACGGATCAACACATAAATGCACACATAAGAATAACATCTATTGGATGTCGGGGGGGAGATGGGGAAGGGGAGAGGAGGGGACGGGCATATGCACAAACAATGAGTGCGATGTGCACCACCTGGTGGATGGATATGCTTGAAATTTGGACTTGGGGGGCAGGAGGGCAAGGCAATATATGTAATCTAAACATCTGTACCCCCATAACATGCTGAAATAATAAAAAAAAATATCATAGACCTCTTTCAAAATATACAAAGAATTCTTAAAACTCAAAAATAAGAAAACAACCCAGCTTAAAAATGGGGCAAAAAGGTTAACAGATATCTCACAAAGAAAATATACAGATGGAAAATAAATATATGAAAAGATGTTTCACATCTTGCATCATTAGTAAATGTAAATTAAAACAATGACATACCACTATATCGCAACAACAAAAATAAATAAATGGGGCTTGAATAATTTAAAAGTTTCAGCACAGTTAAGGAAATAATTAACAGAGCAAATAGACAACATATAGAATGGGAGAAAATATCCACAAGCTATACATCTGATAAAGGGCTAATAATCAGAATCTATAAAGAACTTGAGAAAATCAGCAAGGAAAAAGCAAATCACCCCTTTAAAAAATCAGCAAAAGACGTGAAGAGAAACTTTTCAAAAGAAGATAGACAAATTGCCAACAAACATAAAAAAATTGCTCAAAGTCAATAAACATCAGGGAAATATGAATTAAAACCACAGTGAGGTATCACCTTACCCTAGTTAGAATGGCATGTATTAAAAAGTCCAAAAACAATAGATGCAGGCATGGATTCAGAGAAAAATGAATGCTTATATACTGTTGGTGGGACTGAAAATTAGTACAAATTTTATGGAAAGCAGTATGGAGATGCCTCAAAGAACTAAGTGTAGACCTATCATTTGATCCAGCAATCCCACTACTAAGTATTTACTCAAAGGAAAAGAAAACATTTTATCAAAAAGACTCTTGCACTTGAATGTTTATTGTGGCACAATTCACAATTGCAAATACGTGGGACCAACCCAAGTGCCCATCAATTCATGAGCGGATTAACAAAATGTGGTATATGTATACTGTGGAATACGACTCAGCCAGGAATCAGGATTAACTAAGGCCTTTTGCAACAATTTGGTTAGAACTGGAGATTGTTATCCTATGTGAAGTATCTAAAGAATGGAAAAAAAACAACAGCACATGTACACACTATTTAATTGGAACTAACCGATGAGCAGACATTTGTATAGGGTAAGTAAAGCTCAGTGGACATCAAATGGGGGGAGAGAGGAGGAGGGAGTTGGCAAAAACCTACCTAATGTGTACAGTGAACACTATCTAGGTTACGGGCACACTTTTAATCCTGACTCCAGCATAACAAAAACCATCCATGTAACCAAAAACATTTGTATGCCCATAATATTTTGAAATAATAATAATGATAAAATAAATTCTTTTTAAAAATATTAATACATCACACTCTTCAAAATAGGATATGTTAAAAACTTTCTATCAAGTAAACAAATTTATTTTTCCAGAATACTTGTCAAGAAGATATAGCTGCAATTTATACAAACACCAGCAATGATAGCTCCCCACACCCCTTTTTCTTTCATCAAAATATAATATTTCAGTGTAATTCACTGCTGTTTCTAAAAGATATAAAAAAAGATGAAGCTGCATCCTATTCTTGCCTTTATACATTATTTATAATATTTTTGCTTTAGATTTGATACTGATTCCTACAAGCAATTTTTAAACTCTTAATTGAAGTATAACTGTGAAATTTTACTAATATAATGCAGTTACATAATCACCATCCAGATCAAGAACAGATAAAAGAAACAACGTTAATAACCATCCAGCAACCAGTAATTACATTGGGTTTATTTGTCATGTTTCAATACTTTTAAAACTCATTGTAGTCTAATTCCTCTCTCTCCAATCCTCATCTTGCTTTCTCTTTTAAGGATGAGGCCATGGAATCCAAGTAGTGTCAGTGTCATTAATGGTAATTCAATCCCCAAATACATTTTTATCTTTAAGTGTTTTAGGTTAAAACTCAGGAAGAACATTATACAAGCGTGATTTTGGAGTCTAAAAAATTGTATTATACAGATGAAGATCATTTAGTTTATCAAATCTTTTATTGCTCATTTGGAAACTAAAGTATCCAGAATGTTATGATGAGTAACATTTCCAGTGTTCTCTCAATGTGAAAGATTCATTTTTTATGTCAAATTATTTAAGAAACAGAGATTAGATTTACAGCCTTACCTCACACTAAGCTTATATTTGTAAGATGACTACAAATCGACTCTATGAAGTATTAGTGTGTTTCCTATGGCCCCCTCAGAAAACAGAATGGGTCATTAATTCAGTTGCCAATGGATAGTTAATATTTAGTTATGATTTACTTTAAGATCTAAATAAGATTTTATTTTATTTGTTTTACAATCATTGTTCTTGCAGAATTGAAAGAAACTTTAGGATAAAAAATTAAATTTATTTATTTGTTTTGGAGTTAAAGTATATAGGAACTACAGTCAATAACATTTCCATACTTGTAGTGTGCAGTGTATAGTGTTTTTTGTTTCTTCTTTTCATGTGCAAGATTCTCTTGGAAGAATGCCAACAAAGTAAATTTGATTTTCAAATAATAGTTATGCAAATAATTCAAATAATACATCAATTCATTGAGGAAAATGCAAACACGTTTTTGATTTTTTCAATACTGAATTGAATAATAACATTTAAAAATTCATCATATTGTATGTATACAGTTTGGATTTTCTGATAAAAGTTGTTATTCTGCAGCCTTATGAAGAATTTTATGGTAAATCTCTTTGATAATCTTTCATTGGTATAAACACATGGATTTGAATTAATCAGAATTTTTAAGAATCTCTAAGAATATTATCAATAAATGTTATTTAACCACATTAGAAAAACTAATGTTAGCAAATAAATGTTACATGAAAAGTTAAAAAATGTTAAACTACTTTTTCTTCAGTGATTTTTCCAAGTATGTTTGCTTAAAATTTATTAGCTATAGATTGTCATATGTGTTGTAGTGAAATTCTATAAATACTAATGTGTACTTCCTATATTCAGATTTTGTTTTAAGAGCTTTACGTGTGTTATCTTTTTTTATCCTTTAAATAGGTGGGGTCATTGATGCAGCTGGAAATAAAAGATGTTGTGTGTGTTTGTGTGTGTATTGATGTATGAATGAATGTACATGTATGCACGTATCCAGGTCTCCATGAAATCATGCACCACGTAATGATGTTTCAGTCAACAATAGGCCACATATATGACAATATCCTGTAAGATTATAATACTGTAAGATACTCATACGTTTATTAAAAAAGTAAACAGAAATTAGAGGATATTCTCAACACAATAATTGTTTCTATGAAAAGATCAATAAAATTAATAACCTCATAGCAATTGTATTTAAAAAATAGAGAATATAAAAATCTCCAATGCCAGGAAAAAAGGAATTATTTTATAGATTTAACAGACATTATAAATATAAGAGAATTTTTAAAAGTATAAAATAATATTATGAACAACTCTACATGAATATAATGAACATGTTAACAATAAAAACAAGACCCTGTAAAATATTTTAAAGACGTTTATTCTGAGCCAATATGAGTGACCATGGCCTGGGCCCTTGATAAGTGGTCCAGAGGCAGTCAGGTTACAGTTAGATTTATGCATTTTAGGGGGCAGGAGTTATAGGCAAAGTCATAGATCATTACATGGAGGTTCTCCATTCATTTGGCCCACAAAGGTAGGACATGGTGAAGTGAGGGCTTACAGGTTATAAGTGGATTCAGAAATTCTTTGATTTGTAATTGGTTAAAGAAGTCAAGCTTTGTCTAAAGGCTTGGCATCAATAGAAAGGACTGTTTTAAGATAAGGAAGTGTGATAATCATAGGACAAGCCACAGTATATGGACTCAAAGTGATCTGTTAATCAAACTGATGGCCTGCAGATTTGACTTAACCTTTGCTTTGTATGATCTTAGGTGATTTTTGTAATTTACTTATTCCCACAAAGATTCTATTTTGTTAGCCTTATGATCTCTATTTTAACATTAATTTTGGTCAGTGTTGTGTCTAAATTCCAAAAGGACGGGAGTAAAAGAGACATGTTTGGCCTCCCTTTCCTTCATGGTCAGTAACTCAGTGTTAAGGTTTGTCTGAGGTCTCTTTGTCCAAGAGGGTGTCTATTCAGTAGGGAGAGGGGCTTCATACTTTACTTCTAGTTTACAAGCAAAATGATCAGTGTCTCAAAAACACAATGTATTAAAATAGACATGAGAAGAAATAGAAGATATGAAAAGTGTCATATTTTGTAAAGCAAATGTATTTGTACTTAAAAATATCCACAAAGATAAATATAGACAACCACATTTCAAGTGGGATTTAAGTAATATTTAAAGAATTTATAACAGTATACAAACTTTTTCAAATAATGCTGGTAGTGAGAACATCCAAATTATTTCATGATGTCAGTATATCTCAGTTATCAAACCTTGGGAAGAATGTTACAAGAAAAGAAAATTACAAACTAACATCCCTCATAAATGTAGGGGGAAATCTTCAAAAAATAATTGTAAAATTAAATCCATCAATATGCAAGAGAATGATGCAAGATGATTAAGGTCGTTTTGGCATTTTAAAATTATTCAAGTTCATTTACCACATTAAGAAACTCAAAGAGAATAAATATATGATTATTTTTATATATGTAGAAATAGCATTTGACAAAGTGTGTCATTGAAAACAACACAAAACATAACTCTCAACCAACAAGGAATAGAAATCCCCCAGAAATTCAAAGAAAGTTTGCTAAAAGCCTAGACTTACTGTAATGCTTAATGATAAAATATTAAATACTTTTACACTAAGTTGAAAAGAAGTAAGATCAGAAACAAAAAAATGTCTTCCCTTAGTACTTCTACTCAACATTGAACCAGAGGTAATATCCAGAGAATTAGGGCAACAAATACAAGAAAAAGACATAATAATTATAAAGGAGAAAAGTATATGCAAATTGCTTTTATTCACATGCACAATTATTCTAAACAAGGACAAATCTTAAGTAATTTACAGAAAAAGTAGTTTATGAAATGAATTTTGTATAGTAGCAAAATAGTTAACAAAAAAAGTTTTTTTATAATTGAAGAATGAAAAATATCAATTTTCAAACATTAAATACATAAGAATGAATGTAATAAAATCTGTGTGAGATCTTTACATTTAAAACTACCAACCACTTCTGAAAGAAATTGAAGAATATCTAAATAAATGAAAAAACAAAGCAATGGATTTGGAGATTTAATATCAGTTGTGATTTTGACATGGTTCTAGAAGCAAGACATGGAGGCACAAATCCAAGTGGGCAACTGCATCTCATTTACAGGATATCTTTAAAGGACAATTATGAAGGGAAATCTTCCCTGTGGGCAGAATGCTGAGAAGTGCAAATGAAGTGCAGCAGTGGATTCATGTTCATGGAATTCACTGGTCTTTCTATGCTCCCCATCATTCTATAATAGCCGGCTTGAGAGGATGTTGGAACAGCCTTTTGCAGACTAAATTACATTGCCACCTAGATGGCAATAACTTGCAGGGTGAGGAAATGTCCCCCAGGAGTTTGTGTATGCTTCAAATCAGCATCTTATCTATGATGCCACTTTTTTTCTCCCATTTCAGGATTTACAGGTTCACAATTAAGGAGTGAAAATGGAAATGGCATTACCCTTAGACATCCACCCACAAAATTCTACTTAGATGCAAAGAAAAAAATTCTTCCACCAAGAGACACAGCAATAATTTCATTGAACTAGAAATTAAGACTACTACCAGGCCACTTTGTGCTCCTCATGCCTCTGAACCAACAAAGATGAGAGTTACTGTACTGGCTGAGGTGATTGATGCTGATTACCAAGGGGAGGTAAGAAAAAGTCTGTCTTAGATACGAAGGATACCTTAGGGAATCTCTTAACACTACCATGTCTTATGATTAAAGTCAGTGGAAAACTGTAGCAACCCAATTCCAGCAGGATTGCCAGTGGTCTACACTCTTCCAGAATGGATGTTTGGGTCACCCAACCAAGCAAAAAATGATGACCAGTTAAGGTGCTTGCTGAAGGGAAAGGGAATTTGGAATGGGTGGTAAATTTTAAATTCAAATTTTAAATCAATTAAAATTGAGTTTCAAGTTCTATGGATCAAGAGAAATCATATTTATACATTTTCAAGGTATTTTAGTCCAATTTCCTACATAAATTCAGAAGTTAATAATTAATATTAACACTCTGTTCTTGATCTTGACTCACTGACCTCCTCTTCCAACTCTCCCTGGCACATCTACTCATTCATTCTTGAAACTTGCTGTTCCTGGAAAATGTCAGCACACTCCACTTTTGGGTCATAACTCCTCCTGTTCCATTTGCCTGGAAAGCTCTATGTTAACTCCCTTAGCTCTACCAAGCTTTTCCTCCAATTTCATTTAATCATCCCAATTTAATACTGTAATTTGCCATCACCCTCGGGTTTCTGATGATTCCGCTTATTCTGTTCTGCTTTTTCTTTCTTCCGTAGCTCTAAGCCGCCTTGAAAGGAGCTGCAATTCCATTTTGTCCCCTCTGTTGGCTGCCAGGCTATTGGTTTCACCGTGATTATGCGCTGTTGGTTTTTATGGCTACTATAGGGCTAGATGGGGTGATATGGGAACAGGGCAAATTAAAACATCATGAAGCTGTCTGTTCTTACCACGACTCAGCTGTTTTGTGTGTGTTTGTTTTCATAAATACTCCCTGAACTGCTGCAAACCTTTGACTAATTCTACAAAGTTCTGAAAAAGTTAATTCTAATATTTTATCTTGTCAGTTTTATTATTGCTTTTGTAAAAGAGAATTTCCAGAAGCCCTTACTCTACTATTTACACTAACAATTCATAGGGATTATTTTTAAAATTGCTTTACTCCACCCTTTTTTATGTGATTGACCTTTCCATCATTTTTTATGGAAAGAATAAAGTATTTTTTATTGTTTTCCTAGAGGCAAGGATCAAGACCAAGAAATAACTTCAGCCAAAAATGTAATGGGAATAAACATAAACTAGGAAGAAGAGTCACAATTTCGTAGCTCTAGGAAAACCTTCCTGTGTCAGTTTATGATAATTACTCTTACAAGGGAGTATGCTGTGGAAGTTGTTTACAAGGTCTACCTAACATTTATGTCAATTAAATGAAAGTATGTTTTAGCATTTTATTTTTGTCTATTTCTGTATAGATCTAAAGATCCAGCTGGATAATTATAAATATAGATACTGTATTAAGAATGTTTGTGAATTGGTTTTTATTGTTACTTGTCCAAAATAGAAGCAAGAGGAAAAGCGACTTTGATAAATATGCCATTTTAAGATTTTATGAATAAAAACTAGATTATTTTGTACCATCTTAAAAAGAAACAGTCGACTTTCTGGGTAAATAGTAGATTGATAAAAATTACCAAGGATTAGATATTCTCTATATTATAATTTCTCAGCTAGTATCTGTTTTCTAATTCTTTAATGAATAACCTACTCCCACCAAAACTATGCTATAAATTTTAGTTGAATTGGAGACTACGGCATATTAAAAATAATAGTCATGACAACACTGACAACAGCAGTCTTATGTAACATGGCTTATGAGTTGGTTTGCCCAGGATAGTCCTTAATTGCTAATCATATCCCCCTTCATGCTTACAAACAGCCATACTTTTTTTTTATGTGAGAACCACATTATATAGTTACACTGTAGAGACAGAGAAAGAGATAACAGACACTCCTTTGAAATCTGTTCATCCATACAGCCTCTTCTCATGTCTCTCTCTCAAAACTGATTCACTGTAGCTATTCTTGAGTTTTGAGTGAATACCTTTTGATAACAGCTTCTTTTCCTGAAAGACCTTCCACCTGTGCACTAGCTAGACTGTATTTGAAACATTATTTCCTTCTTGTCACTGCCCAATTGTCACCCAGGCTAATTCATTAGGTTCTTTTTAAATGTTCTCATAATCTCTGTTCTTCTCCTTCTCCAGTAAATTTTCTTTTTAAGCTCTAATACCCATAAATTTTGAAATTCTAATAATTCTGAAATAATTAAGACTTTAGTTCATTCCATTGTTTATCCAGCTGCAATTACTTAGGATAGTAGTAGTAGAACAGAAATATATTTCCTTAAACGCAGGTTAGGCATGCAATGTTTTTTCTACATTAATATAAATATCACAAGTTTCACCGATCTATCCATTTATCTATGTCTGGATATACGTGTTTGTGTGTGTGTGTGTGTGTGTCTATGATATAGCTCTACTACACACATACACAAATATATGTTATTTATTTTATCTTTCGCTCTATCTCAAAAACTATTTAGCAGTTTATACGTTGACCTAATGATTAACTTTATCTCATATAAATTTAACAGGAAATCAGTAATCACCTTTTTTATTTCAGAATATTATGGGGGTACAAACATTTTGGTTACAAGAATTACTTTTGTACAGTTTGAGGCAAAGTTATAAATGTGACCATCATTCACATAGTGTACATTGTATCCATCAGGTGTGAATTGATCCATCCTCTCCTCAGTAATCACCTTTTAAACCATGAAGGCTATTTTTTTGTCGATTTGCTAAGAAGAAACACATATACATAGTGTCTGTCAGCAAACAAATATTGACATGTAAATAAAGTTTTGGAAGTACATTAAGAAGTCAATAATCATGGCAGAATTTAAAAACACTCTTTCGCAACTAAGGGTAAAGTGTAAAATTTCTGGGAAACATAAAACCATGTCTTTTTAAACAAAAGTTGCTTCTCTCCTTCTTAATCACATTTGTTTAATAAAGGAAAACAAGTAATTTAAAAGCAATGAATCATGCTTTTAGAGGTACCATGAAAAGATAAATGTTGCTTGAAACTTTGTAAGACATATTATTCATAAGACATGTCATATCCCATAACAACCAATAAAAATATATTTTTCAAATTATGTTAAGTTATAGTTTAATGAAATTACTGTTTACATTAAGTAAGGCAGAAGTTCTCAAGCAGGGGTGTGGATGTGGGGATTTTAAGAACATATCAGTCTTTTGAAATTTCATTTTCTAATGAATGAACAGTGGAATTTTCCAGAAACTACATGACAATGTCAATATGATTAGGTCACTGCTCTGAAAGCTGATGAAATATATACATGCATATTCATATAAATTTCTCAATTTAAATTTTTAATATGTTAAATATTGGTAGATATAAGCACCATAAACAAAAGTTCTTTGTGGCCCACAATAATTTTTTTGAGAATAAAGTAATTTGAAAATGAAACTTTGGAAACCACGTATTTAAGAGAATACATATTTGTAAGTTCATATTTATTTAAGTAAAAGAAATATAAGGCTCTTTCATTGAAATTGACTTGCTTTTTAGTTACTTCAAATTTACTTTGAAAAATAAAAATATTTCATTTATAATTAATGATGGCAAAAGTTATTAAATGGTCTTCTTAGTCTTTCTCACAAAGAGAAAAAATTTGATTAGAAAATTTCAGAAATACAAAATTATACATTCTTCTTCTTTTGAAAAACAAAGTTTTTAACATCAAATAGGTAAATTATATACTAAATACAGGAAGCATCTGTTTAGGTATATGCTTTTAGAAAATGGTGAAATTCATCAGTTGTGAAGAAAAAAATTATCTAATTTAATTGTTACATATAAAATGGCTCAAAACTAATCTTATATGTCATTCATTAGGGATCCAATAATTTTACTTAAGCTTTGCTAAATTAAAATGGATACCCAATGGATATAATAACAAAACAACTCAAGTTTTATTCTAAACAGTAGTAATTGATCCTACAGTGAGATTTATTCTGTAATCATGGAAGTCAATGGCATTTACAACTAGAATAAATTAAGGTAAATGAAGAGGAAAATTGTATTCTGTGTAACATTTAGTTCATTATAGGCTTAAACAACTATGTCAATCCATGTTCATCAATAAAAGTTACGGTGCTTGCAGACATAATTGAATGAAAATATTCTCTCTAAGAAACAGTTTATGTTACACAAGGATAGAAATCTTAGTTTTAAAGTCATCTGCTTTTCAAGTTCTTCCTAAAAGGGATCAAAAATTGTTGATAATTTGCAACACTTTTGCATACTGTATCATTTATATTTTAATGTAAAGAGAGAATTTGAAATTGCATTCTGTAGCTCCAGGGGAACTTGTTCCTTTAAAATTGTTATTTCTTTTTAGAAATTATATCACACTTATATCTACTAGTTGGGTTAATTAGAATCTTGGTTATTAATTCTGAACCTTGAACATAGATTCTTGAGAAAACTATCCCATTAAGGTTTATGGATTCTAATTCTGAATATAAGATTATTTCTTACTAATAGGTGAACATTATGCTTACAAAGAGTTAATAAAAATAATAGTAGTAGTAGTAATAGTCAACTCCCATGAAGGAGAATCCCATTCCTTCCCCACTTTGTGAGAGAATCTCTTCTTTAAGGTAAGTCACTATGGGGCAATAAGTCAACACCTAATTGGGCATAACTCCAATGTTAAATTATGATACTATCATTATTGTTTAACATTAACTATATAATCCCTCTTTACTACTGTTGTACAACTCTGGTAAGTTAGACAGTGTTTTAAAATATGTTTTAAATATGCCCATATGCCCACTTCATTTTAAGAACAAATTCCTTTTATTTTCCTTTTTTAATTTCTAGCAGTTATATTTGATTTTTTATCAGAGACGTTGGATCATTCAATATAAGTTCCAATTTCATGTGAATGTATTTAAGCATGTCTATTTCTACATCATATGTAATCACACTTCATTCCTGCTAAAAGGGACCAAGCTGAATAAAAGATTTGTCAAATATAAGAAACATTTCAGAAATGATCTTTCAAATATAACATTAAAATGAGCATGAAAAATGAGAGTGTTGTTTCTTCTAGGTTCTCTAAGCTGACAGAGCAGAGAAACATATGTGTATATAATAACGCATGTATAAAACAGATCTATGAATATTTCTATATGTAGACATCTGTATTTATATTAATCTGAGCATTAATCCGTACTGGTATTTCCACTTCTAATCCATTTCCACATTGATCACTGTAGTCTCCTCCATTTGCTTATCTCTGACCTTCCATTCCAACAGTAAAAAACCTGACTCCTACTCTCAGCCAGACATTTACATAATTGTTTAATTTCAGTGTCCATGTATAGTGATTTCAGAGTTGTTAACCTGTATCTTCAATGGAAAACAACTTTACCAATTAGAGTACAGTGCTATATGTAATTCTTTTTGCCTTTAGTTTTACAATCTCCACTCATTTCCTAGGTCACTTATACCAGCACCTTATTCCCCTATCTCATCCACTCATTTGCAATACATTTAGAGTCTTTTTTTTTTCTCATTCTGTATTACATCCTGAGATCCCCAATTACACAAATGATATGTTAATCTGAATACAGTAAGGTTTACCTTTTGTGCTGTAAAATTCTAAAGGATCTGATAACTGTTTAATATCTTGTACGTACCATTATAGTATTAATATAATACATTCACTGGTAATTATACTATCTCTATGTTTTGCCTTTTCTATAATGTCATATTATTATCATAGCATGTAGTGTTTGTAGATTGGCTGCTTTTATTTAGCATTATGTATTTAAGATTAATCTTTTTAATGGGCTTATTGGCATAATGCTTTTTATCCCTGAATACTACACCATTTTATGGAGGTGGTATAGTTTGTTTATACTTTCACCTATTGAAGACCATCTTTGTTGCTTCCAGTTTTTGGTGATTATAAATAAAGTTACTATAAACATTTACATTCAGATTTTTGTAAGAACATAATTTTTTGGGCAATTATCTAGAAGCATGATGACTAGATTATATGATAAGATTTGTTTAACTTTGAAAAACTGTCAAACTGTTTCCCAAAGTAGTTGTACCATTTTGCATTTCCACTAGCTATGAATAAGAGTTTCTGTTGTTCTACATAATCACCAGCAGTTAGAATTTTTAGATTTTTTTAAAAAATTTGTCACTGAGATAGATATGTAATAGTATCTCAGTTTTATTTCTGTCCTGCTTCCCTAATGACCATCTTTTCATTTGCTTATTTACCACCTGTATAAATTATCTATTTAGATGTCTGTTCAGATATTTTTCCCATTTTTAATTTTTTGTTATTATTGACTTTTAAGTTTTGTGCATTTGGAACACAAATCTTTTATCAGATATATGTTTTGCAACTATTTTCTTCTAGAGTGTGGCTTATTTTTCATTCTTTTTTCAGAGCCTTTTGCAGTGCAGAAATGTATAATTTTAGTGGTTTATTTATCATCAAATTTTTTTTTCTTACCTGGAACATGTTGGTGTTGTATCTAAATGCACATTGACAAATCCAAAGTTGTGCCAATTTTTAACTATGTTTTATTTTAAAATGTTATAGCTTTTATTATACATTTAGGTCTATTATGCATTTTGAGTTAATTTCTGTGTAAGGTGTAAGATCTGTGTCTACATTTATGTTTTTGCATATGGATGTCTAATCGTTCCAGAACAACTTATTATAAAAACTGACCTCTCTTCATTGAATTCTCTTTGTTCCTTTGTTGAAGAAAAGTTGACTGTATTTCTGTCAGTCCAAATCTGGGCTTTCTTACCTATTCCAATAATCTGTTACTTCTTTCATCAGTGCATGTAAACTTATAATAAGCCTTAAAATTGGGTAGTTTGAATATTCCAGTTTTCTTCATTCTAGTATTTGTTGGCTACTTAGGCCATTTGCCTCTTAATCTAAACTTTAAAATTAGTTTTTTGATACCCACAAAATAGTTTTCTGGATTTCTGATTGGTATTTTACTGAATCTATAGATCAAGTCGAGAAAAATTGCCATCATAATAGCATTGAGTGTTCTAATCTATGAGCATAGAAGCTATCTCCATATATTTAGAACTTCTTTGAATTTTTATCATTGTTTTGTAGTTTCTCACTTAGGCCATGTGCTTATTTAGTTTCGACGTATACCTGATTATTCCATTTTGAGGTTGTTTGTATGGTGGACTCCATCAATTAGGTTTGAATGATTAACTGGCCTTACATGCCAAAATAATCCCACATGGGCATGGTGTATAATTCTTTTATATATTATTGAATTAAATTTATAATTATTTTGTGGATGAGTTCTGAGTCTATGTTCAAGAGAGATCGTTCTATAGTTTTCCTTTATTTTAACATTGCTATTTGTTTTTGGTATTAGGGTAATGCTGAACTCATGTAACAAGTTAGAAGTACCTGCTAGGCTTCTACTTTCTGGGGGAAAAATCATAGCATGTATTCTCATATAAATGTTTGGTAGAATCACTAGTGAGCCCATCTGGACCTACATTCTTGGAAGTTTATCATTTATTGATTCAATTATTTTAATGGATACAGGTCTCTTCAGAGTATATATTTCTCCTGTTGTGAGCTTTGGTAGTTCATGTCTTCGAAGGAATTTACCTATTTAATCTAAATTATCAAATACATGGACACTCAGATGTGTATATTTTCATATACAGATGTGTGCATGTGTGTATATTTGTGTATATGTCTATATAGAAAGAGCAATGACCATTGAGAAACCCCTTTAATTTCAAATAAGGGAACTTCTTGGCAATTAGTAAAAGACCACATGGAAGTTAGAGGTCGCTATTTGTAATGGAAGGAAAGTAAAAAAAAAAAAAAAATCTTAAGAAAACTCTCCCCCTAAAGTAAGGAACTACAACTAATTTTTCCTAAAGAATTGCTACTATTTGTCAAATAATAAATTGTTGCCTAGGATTTAGTAGTTAGTCCTCCAATACTCCATGTACAGATGCTATCTGAATCTTCTCTCAAATGAGAGAATTATGTGGCCCTTTCCTAAGAAAGTAATAGATAATCAGTCTGCTCCATCCTTTAACAACATTTCTTCTCCATACACAGGTCAGGAAGATTTGGGGATTTGGAAACTAGGCATAATTTATACTGATCTATTATAATCACACTAAGTCATTAGCCTAGTGAAGCTACAAATCTGATGAAATACAAAGAAATTTATTTTATGACAAATTATATATATTTTAAATAAAACTAACATTTCCAGTGTTTTCCTTAAAAAAAAAAAAAAACAAAACCTTGTTCTGAAATTTGGAAACTATTGCAAATCTATGCTCTGATTTCCTGAATATACTAACAACAGCCTCTGTTTAACCTGCATATGCTGTCTTCTTTAATGTCACTGTTAATGTCTTTGTCACTGTCTTCTTTAATGTCCCCCAGTAAAGCCATGGGGGACATGGCTGCTTCTATAAAGTTCTGACCCTGAACAGGTCCAATGTTAATTTACTTATTAATGGTTCGATGCCAACTCTATCCCATCCCTATTCATCCTGTGTACATTCTTCCTTGTTTGTTCGCTTTATTTCCCCCATAAATGCCAACATTCTTTTTTTATTTTTTTTCATTTTTATTTCAGAATATTACAGGAGTACCCATGTTTTGGTTACATAATTTGCTTTTGTACAGTTTAAGTCAAAGTTATAAGTGTGCCCTTCACCCAGTTAGTGCGTATTGTACCTGTTAGGTGTGAATTTACCTATCCCCTCCTCCTCACTCCCACCTACTTGATTTCCCTTGAGTTATACTTCCATACATGTACATAAGTGCTGAATAATTAGTTCCAACATCCTTTTAAAAAACATTGGTCAGGATATGTTACTCCTCACAGAATTTTCCAGTGGCATCCAGCCTTCCCAGTGCAAAACATGTTCATACAATGACATATAATGTCCTACATGATTTGGCTCCTGCTTTTTTTCTAATATTATTTCCTGTTATTTGTTCATTCTGCTTTAGCCACCCACATCTCCATACTGTTCCTCAAATATTCCAATCCCATTTCTCTAAAAGGTCTTAGAACTTTTCCCTGCCTGAAATCCTTTTTCCTCAGATAGCCATGTGGCTCAATCACGTGGAAATAAAAGAATTTATATATCTATCTATCTATCTATATATATATCATATATATATTTCATATACATATTAACAGTAAGGAAAGAAATATTGTTAGAGAATATTTCCAATTTTTCTTTTACAGTGAGTGATGAATATTAAGCAAGTGGGTTTTATAAGATTTCAGAAGAAAACAGATGCTAACTCAACCTGGGTAATTGAGGACAGTATAATGAAGAGTTTATTTATAAGTGTGTGGGCAGAAAGTAAAGAAACCAATGAGGAAGAGCACAGTTACACCAGAGCTAGTAACTGCAATCCAGATAATATCGTTAAAATGCAGTCAAGAAGGAAATAAACTGAGGCTCAAGTTAAGACATAAAATCTTAACTTCTGAGGGGAGGATTCTGAAATCCTCTTATGTCTATTTTATGATTTCAAGAAAATCAGAATGGTGCTACATATACTTTATGCTATGATTCAGCAATTTGTAGGAGTGATAGTAACTCTAAAGTCCTAAATACCCTTGCCCAGGAAGTTTCTGAGACTAGACAGGTGGCATTTTAATATAGAGCTGCTGTAGGCATAATACCGTACTTTCATGTCTGATCAAATGCTGATTTCAGTAAAACATACTATTTATATTAATATTTCTCAACAGATTTTCTGAGATTTTTAATGAGTATTGGTTTCCCAGGGCTGCTGTAATAAATTTCCACAAACTTTATGACTTCAAACGACAGAAATGTATTGTCTCATGGTTCTAGAGGTCAGAAGTCCAAAATCAAGGTGTGAGCAGGGCACTCTCTGCAGAGGCTCTTGGGGAAAATCTGTTCTGTGACTCTTATAGCTTTTGGTTTGATGGTGGCTTGTTTGGCTTGTCCACACACTCCAATTTATGCCTCTGTCTCCACTTCACTTTCTTTCTTGTGCTTGTCTTTTTCTTTACGTATCTCTTATAAAGTCACTTATCATTAGATTTAGGGCCCATATGGATAATCCAGAATACACTAGGATACGCTTAGTTCAAAATTCTTAATTACATCTGCAAAGACTTTTTATTCAAATAAGGTAAGATTCATAGGTTCCAGGGATTGGGTTGTGGACATATGTTTTGATGAGTCCACCGTTTAAACCACTACATGATATTATTAATAAATTTGGCCTACCACATATGGGAGAATTACAGTAATTTGTCCGATATACCTATAAATGATACTGCATATTAAGGCTTAGATATATTGTTTTGGTCTTGTCCATGCTTAGTTACTGGATTGTATATGGTCTATAAGCTCTAAATATTATAAGTTTTTCTGCACTATATTTTTCAAATTGAAGTCTTCAGAGTCTTTAATAATGCCATTTAGCTTTGGTCTCACCAGATAACCCAGTAAGTGATAATTCAACACAAGGACTATCTAAAGCTGCTTGAAATATATGGCTACAGATATTTTGGCCAGCAGTACATATCTGAACTAAACATCAACAGTAAAATGCGGTTCTTACAATCACAGACCAACGAACAAAGACAATGAGAATAGAAAAGCTGAAGAAATGCCACCTTGAAAATACAGACAAACTGCTGAAGCTCAGTCTATTTCACCAATAGCTGTCTTGGACTAGGGGATATTTCAATATTTCGGGAAGACATAAGTCATCCTCTGAAGCAAATGGAAAAATAAACAGGCTTATTGTGGGGATTACAAATTGGATCCTCTGTGAGCGGAAAGATACAAGACCAGAGAACTATGGCCTTTGAGATTTGACCTCTGGCTTAAATTGTTGGATTCTTAGACATCATCATGCAAGGACAATTGGTTTCGTTATATCATTGCTGATCAGGGATACATGGAAACACTATGATATTCATAATCAAAAATGTTTTGAAATATATTAAGCAAATTTAATCATATGGTATCATAACAAAAATGATACTTATGATATTAATTAACTACCCTTAAATTTATCAATTTAGATTTGGATTTTTTACACATATCTCCATCCACACTGACTACTCATGATGTAAAATTTCAAAGTAAATCAACCCATATTCAAAACTAAGGAAATGACTAATTAAAGTATCAAATATTTTTATAAAATATGTGTACATATGTTAATCACAATGAAAGTCTTAATTTCCCTTATGATATTTATCTTTTATCTTGCTATCTTTTAAGTGAGAAAA
>CAUYSK010013064.1:0-52628 GCA_963575035.1 Avahi laniger
ATGCTTTTTGCCTGGAAATCTTCGTGATTCTGAATGCTCAGGTATTCATCCCATCCACGTCCCCTTCTCTCTCTCTCTCTCTCTCTCTCTCTCTCTCTCACACACACACACACACACACACACACACACACACACACACACAGAGTAGGTCTGATGAGGAGTCCAGGAGTCTGGATTTTAAAAAGCTTTTCTGGTAGTTTCAGTGCTCAGTGAGGTTTGGAGCACGGGCTTAATTAACAGCAATTGACTGACCTGGACAGAGCAGAGATCACACTGCGCAGCAGGAAAGTGACCAGAAGAGCTAGCACTGGGGTAGGAGCCTGGATTTAAGTCCCCTCTGCCACTCACTGGCCATTGGACCCTGGGGAGTCATACTTTTTCCTAGCCTCATTTGTCTCATTAATGTAATAGAAATCACAGCACCTATCTGGCCTCCCTTGGAGGACTTTTGTTAAAATCGATTGATTTTAAGCCACTGTCATATTACATTAATGGAGAAAAACTTCACTATAAAGTGCTACACAAATATTCATTAATCATCATCAATATTATCAGCAATTCTGGGGCACCAGAACCCCATGGCCAGCTCCCTCTCTTACACCTTGTGGCTACCTTGAGGCGACGGTGGGGCAGGGCTCCGAAAATGATTCCCTGTTGTCACTACGACACCCATGAACTTTTGTGCCTTCCTAAATGCTGGATTATGATTAGGGTGTGGGTCTTAGGGTCAGTCAGATCTCACAAATCCTGTAAGTCATGAAAATCATGCTGCTCTCACAAATCTACAGAGCTATAAATAGTGGGTATGTGCCTTGAACAAGCCACTTGACTCTAACCCTTGGTTTCTTCACCCCTAGAGTAGGGTAGTAATAGTACTCAGGGCCACCATGTGCCATTGTGTCAGGTGTGTCCTACACACAGCGAATAACCAAGGGGGGCTGCGGAGTTTGAAATTCAGCCCCAGGAACATTCAAAAGGAGGCACCTTTTCTCAGTTCATCAGCCCAGAGAGGAAGCCTTTTTCTAAATCATAGCAAGGTGCTGTATGTCCTAACAGTGACCATGGCGGTACATGATGAGAAGCCTGTGCATTAAATAAGAAAATGCATGAAGTCCTTAGCACAAGGCCTGGCATACAATGGGGTCCAATGCTGGGTAGCTGTTAATATTATAATACCATTAATTCACTCACTCAACAAGCATTCACTGTACACCTCCTGTGTCTCAGCTACTCAGCGGTTCTGCTAGGGCAGCTCCTATGTTCACAATGAATAAGACATTACCCTTTTCCTGGAGAAGCTTGTGGCCTAGGGGCAAATACAGGCACGAGTAAATCATTAAATTCGAGTATGAATACAGGAGACCTTCTCTAGAGTGATCCTATAGCTTGAACTTCTAAATACTGATGACTGTGCTACAGATTTAGCATTTCTTATGTGGTAAGTAAAACTTGTTATGGCTCTTCTATAAAGATGCTTACACATCTCATACTTCTCTTGTGTTCAGAGTTAGATGCACAGAACAGGCTGACCAAGCCACTGTTGTTACTCGATTCTCTTCTCCAGTAACACAGGCTTCTCATCAGCAACCACTACCTGCATCCACCAGGCCCTGCAGTCAGGCGGGTTTACTTTTTTAAAACATAGATTAGAATTTGCCTACTTATTTGTGTTACCATTCAGAACTACTCAAACACATTCTTGTACAAAGTAACCTGAGAGAAAATGAAAATGCATGTGCTCCTTGCCTTTTTTCAGTTGCCCAGAAATACTTTGCATTAAATAATAACTTTCAAACAAAGTTTTTACATCATTAAATGGGACGTTCTATGTATAGCTTCCTTTAGCGAAGGAGGAGTTAATCTATGCAACTTTATGAGACTAGACTCTGATCAGGTTTAGTGTTCCTCCCAGAGACAGATGGAAATAATGACAAAATAAAATGTTGGCAGATATTTACTGAAAATCCCTGGTGATAAATGATAGCTTTATTACTAACTCTCCTAATTTCCTTTTCTGAGTAAGTACCCTACATGAAGCCTACACAGGAAATAGCTTTAATGGTTTTATTATAAGTGGTTTAATGAATTAATCTAGTATGGGCATTGAAAATAAATATTTAATTAAGAAACAGCTTAATTAAGTTTCCAAAACAAGGATCTGAAAGTCTATCACACCAAGAGTTATACCTTGTCCCAATTTCCTATTATAGCTAAGCACCACAATACTTTCTTAAAAAAACTAATTAAAATATTTGCTTCAATATACACAATAGCTAAAATATAATCATTATAACTCTGCAAATATCAGGGGCCATGTTGCTGCCATACTGCATTATGATGCTGTCAGAATCAATAAACGATAAAATAAAACAAACATACTTTCTTTCTTGGGAGTTCCCCTTCTCCGAGAGCAAGGGGCACAGAGGATGTGGATTGTAGAATATGGATGCTAAGGGGAAGGTTTCCAAGGCCCCTTACAGATCTAATACTCTGTGATTTACATGTTGCTTTTATCTTACTACGTAACACCAAGTCATCGATGAAGGTGAACTCACAAAGCAAAGCAAGATTCTACAAGGGACTGGCTTCCCTTGAGTGTAGGACTGGCCATATCATTTGCAGAGCCCAGTGCAAAATAAAACTGTGATCCTTCCATTCAACAATTATTAAGAATTTTAAGATGGTAACAACAGAGCATTAAACCAAATGAGGGGCCCTTCTAAGCACAAGGCCCTGTGTGACTGCACAGCTCACATTCCCCTGCAGCCAGCCCTGGCTGAGTGTGGTGCAGGGACTGTTGAGGTTTTAGAGGTGTTTGCAGGCCCTAGACTCCTGGCTTGTCCTCTCTTTGTTCCTTCCTCCATTCTGGCAGATGCAGTTCCAATAACAGAAGGCACCAGTTATAAGTTGCTGGTGTAAGTTGCCAGGGAACCAAAGCCACATGGAGAATGACACTGGTAGGTTTCCTGGGGTGCACTTCTGGGCTTCTGCCCTTTGTCTCTCATCTATCCGAACATCCTATGAAATCTACACAGAAAAGGAACTAAAATACTTAGGACTTTAAGTTTCTTTTAGACTCATGGTTCAGTTTTATAGACTAATTGATCTTTAAAGCTAAATGGGACCTTAAAGATTATCTAACCCAACTTCCCTCATTTTAATTAGGTCTCCATCAAATTCCATTTAGGCCAAGGGCATGTAAATTAATTTTTATTTGCATAGCTCTAATGCTGATGGCGACTTTGATGATGAAATCATAACTGATGATCTTTCAGAAAGACAAAGTGTTAGTATAATGAATGATTCGCACTGTAATACTAATGGATCTATATAAGATGCTACCAACCATGCTAACAAAATATTTGGCATTTGATATTTTTTTTTAAATCCCTGTCAGAGCAAGGAGAGTGAGGCAAATGTCTTACCACTTGGAAATCTGGACATGGGATCTGGAATAGGTTCATAAGATATGAGAACAAGACATATCAATCCAGAAGTGAAGAAGGTGAGTGATTTAAGGTTGGGATTAAAGGATCTCCTCTACCAGAAACATGTCTCTCTCTGCTGTTCCATTCTCTATTTATAGGTATATATATATTATTTTTTCCTAAACAAACTCTTACATAGTGTTTACTATGGATTGGACATTATGCTAAGTGCTTGGCAAACATTAACTAATTTAATCCTCATAACAATCTTATGAGGTAAGTACTATGCTTATGCCTCTTTTTAAAGATCAAGAAACTGGGAAACATTGAGATTAATTATCTTGCCTGAGCACCCACTGCTTAAGTGGTAGAGGCAGGATTCAAACCTATGCAGTCTGTTCCAGTAGCTGCTCTGAACCACTAGATCATGATGCTGTGCCAATAAATTTACATCATGATCCAACCCCACTAACCCCACCTCCACTGCATGGTTGTATGAACCAAAAGTTAAATGACATGTGTTTAAGACACTGAGCAATCAATGTTCCTAGCACTATAGCCACAGTTGTTGCAAATATTTATATTTACATATGATTAAACTGATACTAAGTTCACAGATGTTAATCACCCATTATTCAGTTGTGATTTTATACATATGATATCCCAAATAGCTTCAATCTCTTTCCCATAATTATGGTGCTACTCTAAAGCTGTGGTTCCCCAACCTCTGGGCGCGGCCTGGTACTGGTCCATGGCCTGTTAGGAAACTGGTCGCACATCACCACTTGAGCTCTGCACCACCTTCCCCCAACCCGCAACACCCCACCCCCACCCCTCCAGTCCATGAAAAATTGTCTTCCATGAAACCGGTCCCCGCTGGTGACAAAAAGCTTGGGACTGCTGCTCTAAAAGGGTTAAGAGTACACTTTCCATTTGTCATTGCTTTGATTTAGATGTAAGAGTTGGAAATCAAACACTTAACACAAAACCTCTCAGCTTTCTTTTTAGAAAGAATAAAACAGCCTATAAGACAACAGTTGAAATATGCAAAAGCTTTTTTGACTTATTTTCATTCTAACAATTGCTCCTCTTTCATGGTCCATCGGTTATGAAGTCTTTTCATGGCATTAAAAGAAAGATACAATTTATTTCCAAGACTATGAGGACAATTCCTTGTGGCTAGGAAAGGTGCACTCCATCATTGTTTTTGAAGAGTTCTGTGATGAATATAATTCAACATCAGGCAAGGGAGAGAAGTACTATCTTGCCATCTTTGTGATGTCATTGCAGCAATTCATACATTTCCATGCAGTGACAGATTAGCATAACTTATACTTGTTACTCTTCCCAGATAGTCACACATTCATGTTATTATTAATTTTCAATGTAAAACACTTTCAAAGATCTTTAAAGAAGGCTGAAAATGTTTCCATTTTATCCAGATGCAGAGAAGATAAAAAGCATAAAACTTTCCAATTTAATATTGCTAGCAAATGTATTCATTTTTATGGAATTGCATAGTTGTCTCTATTGTTCATTTAATTTCCTATATAGGAAGTAGAAAGAAGTATTCAAAGAACACAGTATGCCATGATGAATTATAGATAATATGTTTTCTATTGTACAAAATAACAGAACCATGAGATTCTGAAAATTTTATTTTTGGATAAAAATGTTACTAAGGAAATATTCTGCCTGAAAATGCAGGATGTCTTGACACAGCAGATTTGAAAATACAATATTGTGTAGTCATGGCACATTCTATACTGCCCTTTTGCAATTTCTAGAAGCTTGTTCTATTTCTGGTCAAATAGATGAGTTAAGTGATTCGGGCAGCACAATAAAATTTATGTGCTTTGCCCGGATACAACCACAGTTCTGAATTAATATCCTGCATTACTGTCCCAACATGCTTTGACAAGGATGCTATTTCATGGCTCAATAAATACGTACTGACTAACTAAAAACATGACAAAAATGTTTGTCCTTCAACTCAACTGTTTTAGGACTAAACATTCAAGGGCTCTGAAAAAAGCCCAGGAATGTTGTAATACTTTTGAAACCACTTTTGTTTTCATTTTGCATTATCACTAAACTTGCAAAAGGGCAGAATAGAAATATACTGTTGGATAAACCCCCAGACAACGACAAGGTCTCAAAACAAAATTTTCTTTACAAGCTATTTTGTTCGACATAAGATTTTAAAAGCACAAAGGAGAAGTAGACATTAATTTTATTACACATGTGTTCCATTGTCTAAATGATCAAGTTGGTGACTTAACAAAATATCATATCAAATTGTCTTTTCAAGGCATTTCAATCAACTAGCTGGGCTTGTGTCTTTTAGTTAGAGCAACTCCAGCAATTAATGAACGTGGTCTTTCTTTTTTCCAATTCCAGGAGGAAACTGTGTTGCCTCCAAGGGTTAGCCAGCATATTGCAGATAGGTTGGCCCAAGCTTAACTAACTGTCCTTACAAATATAAAAATTTAAGAGGTTAATTATCTATTTTTCTCTGAGAAATTAAACCTCAATCAACTTTACTATGGGCAAAGCATAATCCATAAAGGTCAGCAAATGGATGATGTATTGGAAAAATCAATACACCGAACCTTTCCTATGAGCTAAGCTTTGTTTGATCAGACTATTCCAGAGTATCATGATATTGGAGAAGTCCCAAGGAAAAAAAGCTCTTACCCCAATATATGTGGGCCCCACAAGTTACAGTAACCAGAGAGTGTTCATGATAAGACAATTTTTTTATTAACTATGTTTTTCTTTTTTACAAGCCTGGGGGGCACTCTTGAGATGTCTTTTCTTTAAATGTTATTTTAGAATGTTTACTTTTACTTTGTAATATAATTTTCAATTAAAAAGGCATTGTGATTAGCGAGGCATATATTCTCCATGATTATTTTTATTCATCAACAGTTCTGAGACCAAATAAGTAAATCTATCACAAAAGATTACTCAATATAGCATTACTGTTGCACTAGAAGAATGTTGAATTTGGGAACAGTGTTGCTATCTTTCTAATTTCCTCGGAATTTAGGACACCCATATGTATATTTACGTGCAAATGTTGTGCTCTACACAAAGAATGCCCCAGGACTTGGTCCTTGGCCCTGTCCTTTCATTTATATTACCTTCCTAAGTAGCTCCATCCAGTTCCAAGGTTTTATAGTCATATGCCACTAACTCCCAAATTTATATCTCTGGCTCTCACTTCCCTCCCAAGCTTGTACATGTGCATCCAATTCTTTGACTTTGGCTTTTGGATGTCTGATAGGCATTCCAAAGCTAATGTGGTCAACAAAGCCCCCTTCATGCCTCATCTCTTTCATGCATATCTGCACGTTGTCCCCATCTCAGGCAGTAGCGCTACCCTACTCTTAGCTGTTCACATCAAAAACGTAGGAGTCCCTCTTCCCTGCCTCCAATGACCAAATCTGTCAGCATTATTGTCTCTACTTCCAAGACATATCCGAATCTTTCCCTTTCTCTCCATTTCCGTCCTTATCACCCTGGTCTGTATCTCTGTTTATCTCCCACCTGGACCACTACAGGTAGTAATTTATTCAGGTCTTGTCACTCCTCTGTCTAAAGCTCTTTGTTCTTATCACATGTAGAACCAAATCCAAACTTCTTGCCAGGCCTGGCAACAAAGCCCAACCTGATCTTATAACCTGATCCTGCCTATGCTTCTGACATTGACTCCTATCACCTTTTTCATTATTCTCCAGGTACCACTGACCTTTTTTTTTTGCCTTTTTTCTGTCCCTGTAATATGACAAACTCATTCCGACCTCATTTAAGCAAAACTTTCCTTAGGGGCTTAAAATATGACATTGCAGTAGACCCAGAATTCTGTGAGTTATCATGTGGTAGTTAATGTAAGTTAGTAGTTTTCACCCTAGACTATACAGTGAAACCTTCTGCAGAGATTTTAAAAATACTGATACCCAGGCCCCATCTGAACTGAATAAGAATGTCTGGGAGGGTCCAGGACATTAGTAATTCTGAAAGGCTACAGATGATCCTATGTGTCGCTAAAGTTGCAAACCCTTATGTAAGTGGCGTGCTGTTCTTGTCTGTTTTAATTGTGTATATACTTGATAGATTTTTTGTTATTGTTAATGTAAATCACATATAAATGTAGTACCATCTCAAAAGATGTTTAAAAGACAAAAAACCCTGACAGAACGGGATGATCTATTCTTCACAGTAAAGTGAAGGGATAAAAGGGATATAAAAAACATGAAAAAAAAGATTGATTAGTGTCATCCTGTACTTTTGATATTATGGAATACATTTAGATTTTAATAAGCAACTTTTTCATGCCTCATGTTTTATTCTTGATCTTGCTTTGCATTAAAGTCCCAATCTCGTGTTTACATCACATCACAGGATGCCACTGTTGATTTTGAGAATGAATGAACCTGTTTTAACATGACAAGAACACACGGAAATTTGGCGGAATTAATGTTTCTAACAAAACTCAAACTTTTCAGTGTTTTAAGTTAGTATATGCTTGGCAGCAATAGAACTTCCTGTATCTCAGATAAATGATTTAAAATGAAACTATAAAAAACATCAAAAGACTTGGACATCAATTAGTGTACCAGCTACCTAAATATTGTTATGTGAGCATAAAGGAATCAAACATATGGATTAAATTTCCATTAAAATAGAGTAGGGTTTTAAAGTAAAGAAGCAGAAAGCTTTAGAAAAGTCATTTGAATGTTCTTAGACTTTAACAGTTAAAAAGTAGTGTAAGCTACTTACAAACACCCAAACTAAAGGGGGTATGTTTTTGCCTAGAGAATTTAATGATGCCATAAAAGTTTAGAATTGTCACCAATGGTGGCTGATTAAGGAACTGGGGATGCCAAAAGAACCTGTCACTCTCCACCTGCAGAAACCTGCTACGCATTTAAGGTTTGCAACAGCATCTCATTCTTGTAGCTCTCGCAATGGTAGCGGTAGTGTGAAAAACACATAGAATCCAAACAGGCTAGATGTGTTGCTGTTTATCTGTTTCAAATCTCTAGAAGCCCATACACTACTGAGCCCAATGGGATGTTAGCAGACAAGGTTTTAGGTACATAGAGTTATCCTTGTTACTCCAGCGGGGAAGAAAGAGTACTTTTTCCAGTTCTTTTTGTTATTCTTTTTTATTTGAACTGTAAGTGATATAGGGTCTTAAAAAGGATTTAGGGGTCTGTATGTCTCCACAAAGTCTAAGGGAGAAGGCAGTGTGGTACAATCGGAAGTGGGCACAGATGGCATATGCCTTCTGATAACCTGAATTTGACTCCTGCTTTGAGCACTGACCAACAGACAACATTACCACCATTATTGCAATAAGGAATATTGAAATGACAGTGAGAAAAACTCTTGCTGACCCCTAAGAGGAGTAGAATCTTGGGGAAATTAAGAAGCAGGCATTGGCAAAATGCCACAATTTGGAAGAAATTTAGCAACTACCATAGAACTGGAAAGCCCAAGAAAAGCTCCCAATATCAGTTCTTCTTTAACAATAACTCCCTTTCATAATTTTGCAATGAAATGAACATATTGAGCATCATTCACATCTTATCCTTCCATTGGTTTCACCATTTGTGTCACTGTGACTAATGTTAAGAAATACTTTTTCCAGGCTGTTCGCTCAAACAAAAACTTGTCTTACTTTTGGGCTTCCTTATTAGGAAGATTTCAGATGTGAATTGGCATTTACTAAAAACAATCTTAATAAATGCTTTTGTACTTGTGGTACCCAGCCTCCAAATTGACCCCCAATAAGTCCCACTTCCTAGAAGCCACCTCTTCTGTAGTTAGTTCCCTCCCACATTGCAACAGCATACAGTAGAGATAATGACAGGTCACTTCCAAGATGAGGTTATAAAGACTGCAGTTTTGTCTTGAGTGCATGCTCTTCCTCTCCCCCCAGATCTCTGCCATGTTGTGTGGTCAGACACACATAGAAAGGAACTGAAGCCTCCAGCCAACAGCCAGAGAGAAACCAGGGCCTGTCAACACCTACGTGAAGAAGCCTGGAAGCAGGTCCACCAGCCCCAATCAAGCCTTCAGATGACTGCCGCCCCAGCTAACTGCTTGAATGCAATCTCATGAGAGACCCTGAGCCAAAACCACTCAGCTAAACTCCCCTGGACTCCTGAGCACCCCCCAAAATTGTAGGATGATAAATGTTCACTGTTTGCCAAAAAAGAAAAAGAAATGCTTTTTCCAATTACATATGATTCCCTCTTTCCTGAATATCATCCCATAGCACAGAAACCCACAGGCTTCAAACAGTTCTACTTCTTTTTGTCTTTCTGTTCAGTTGACAAGACAGCCTTTCATGAAGAGAAGAGTGAGTTCGAGGAAGGATTTTCTTTCCTGGGACATAAAAAAGCAAAAAGGAGAATCAAATACCTTCAGAATGCTCTGGACAACAACCACAAGTTTGTTATAAAGCACTTTGAACACTTCCATTGACTAAGTGTAATAAGAAGACAATTTTAGGCAAGTTAAAGAAGTCCCAGCACAAAATTTATCTGATAGAAAAAGATAAAAAAATAAAACAAAAACAAGAAAATCCC
Source organism: Avahi laniger (assembly GCA_963575035.1). Lineage (NCBI taxonomy): Eukaryota > Metazoa > Chordata > Mammalia > Primates > Indriidae > Avahi > Avahi laniger. The sequence goes on from CAUYSK010013064.1 coordinate 10,031, forward strand.
AATAGCCTATTATCTCTTGGCAGGACAGATGCCCTCCTGGGGCACATTCATATATGCCACATTAATGATGTTTTGGTCAAAGACATGCTGGACTGCATATAAAGTGGTGGCCCCATAAGCTTATAATATTGTATTTTTACTGTACCTTTTCTATGTTTAGATATGTTTAGATACACAAATACCAATGTGTTACAACTGCTGACAGTATTCAGTAGGTAACATGATGCACAGGTTTGTAGTCTAGGAGCAATAGGCCATACCATATAGCGTACGTGTGTAGTAGGCTACACCATCTAGGTTTGTGTAAGTGCACTCTATGATATTCTCACAATGATGAAATCGCCTAAGGACACATTTCTCTGAACATATCCCCATCGTTAAGCCACACATGACTATAGTCAGTTATTTTGATATTTTGAACTGAACCATACAAAGAACACTTTTACAAACGAAGAACACTTTCACCTAGAATTGATGCCAACATTAATAACTTAAGTATTTCAGTGTCTCATAGCCAAAGTTCCATATTTTAGCTACCTTAGCAAGAAAACCCAAGAAAATCAATTTGCATCTAAAAGCTCCTTCATGGAGTTGGCTTGGTTTTGTGGCAAGCATCCCAGCTTGCTTAGAGAAGCAGAAGTTGAAGTCTGCTTTACAGAAGATTGTTTGGTCCCAGTTGAATGACCTGCTGGCATCTACTGTTAGCAGAGTGGTAAGCAGATTATGGGTAAGCAGATATTAATATTCTGATTAAACATTTTAAAACCTCATACCTCTATTTTAAAAAATAATTGCGCTACTCTGAAAGAACTCTTATACTTACCATTCTGAAGCCACTTTTAGCCTTAATTTCTAGATATTCATGGTCTTAAAGTTTCTACTTATAGTTTATTTTACAGAATCAAAACTTTTTCTCTCTACCACCTTAACTGCAACACGAAATTCACATGAATATATGACTTTCCTGGACAATCTTAATAGCTTAAAGTCTTTATATTACACTCTCTTTCTTCCCAGATCTCCTTTTAAAAAGGACAGGGCTGCAGTCATCTTTGGTCTCAGTTTCTATAAAAACCCAGCAGAGCCTTGGCAGCCCTCCTGGAAAGACTTCTTGTGTCCTGAGGATCCATTGATTTAACAAACTTAACAAACTTAAATAACAGAAGCTATGAAAGAGACATTTGCAGTAAGCATTCTGAAGCTATGAAGCAACAAAAGTTTACTAGACCACAAAAATTTCTCTAACACCATCCATCATGTAGATTATACAATGAAGCACGATAACAGAGCAAGTTATTAATTGTTATTAATTGAGGTCTACAATACACATACAGGTCTTTAAAAATCAACAGTCAGAACTACTGGGTGACCACAATTTATTTCTGTGTCCAGACCAAAAAGTTTGTTTATTTCTTGGGTGCTTACTAAATGTGGGCACTGTTTTGGAGAGAAAATATGGGATGAACACTTTATGCTTACAACCCTGAGCGTTGGAATCGTCCATAATCCCTACTTGCAATTTAGTTAGCTTGATAAGGACCTTCTGCTCAAGGTGATATAGACTCTGGGCAGCTACTTCAGAATGCTGTTGGCTAATGGATTTGTTTGCATGAGTTTAAGGGCAGAACATCCAGCAAACTACTTGTTTTGCATTTTAAGTAAAGAAAAGGGGGAGGAGCCCAGAGAAGGTTAAATCTCCCACTTTACCTAGGCATCTTTTCCTTCTGCCCAGGCTTCATACCTTCTTCCTCTCTAGAACTTTCTTCTACCCCTGCGGTCATTGCCCAATTCAGGAGATAGTCCTGGAAAGGACACAGAGGCCGCAAGGATCACAGACACGACTCACTGTCACCTCAAGGGCTCTTCCAATCACACCTGTTCTGATTCCTGAAGCATCTTCCAACTTTCTTAGGGGAAAGGAGGTACTAAACCCAACACTACTCAGGAACTGTGCTAAGGAGTTGGGCCACTTTCCTTTCCTGGGGCAGGTAAGCTGCAGTTACTAAAGAGACCTAAATTTCCTAATGAGGGCTCTGAGATGGCGGGACCACTCACTGCACCGGTGGCCCTACGCAGCGATGGTTCCATGGAACATGCACAGAAGTGAGGCCACAGCGTGAGGCTGGGGTTGGTGCTCAGGAGGGGCCGTCTGACCTAAGTGAAAATTGTTAAGGGCCCTTTGACTCAGAATAATCACCTCCTCTCTTCCTCTGGGCAATATTTTCCCTAACGGAGGCCTTTTGTTGCAACGCCAAAGTGAGGAGAGTTTGATTCACAACTGGACAAGGACAGGGACGGTGGGCAGCTAGCTACTTGCTCCACCAACTGTCCACCTGTCTTCCTTCAAATCGTCGCCTTCCACCCCCTGACGCTTTGGATATGCTCCCTGGCCTTGTGCTGGCTCTCCCTCCCACGCACTCAATGAATGTGTCCCACGTGGAAAAGGGGAAGTTGGGAGAGGGGTGGCCTCACCGAGGGCCTCTTGGTCTGGGCACTTATTCACTGGGGTGGGATGGGATGAGGAAGAGGGAGAGGGGGCTGCCCAGGGGAATACCCTCCAGGTAAGCCCTGTCCCTCTCCCCGCCCGCATGGAGGACCGGGCCCGGCTGTCAGAGCGCGTGCCGGGCGAGGAGCCCACACCCACCCGGGGCGCGGCGGGCGGACGGGGGCCCAGCCCAGGGAGGGTGGTGCAGGCAGCCAGCTCGCCCCAGCCTCCGGCTCGGAAACCTGTGCCCAGGACCCCGCTGGCGGCGGGGCGGCGGGCCAGGGCGGGCAACGCGGCTGGCGCCTCCTCCCGCCCCCGCCGGTCCCGGCGTCTGGGGGGCACCGACCTGCCAGCCGTCTCTCCCGGACGTTTTTCCACAGCAGATCCCAGGCTCTGGCCGTGGAGTCCCGTAACTGCTCACTGATGGACCTCCTGAGCTGCGTTTGGAAAGGTCTCCGTTTGCTGGTCATTTTAGATCCGTCCTCATAACGACCAGCAGGCTCGCCACCGCCACTCCCGCGTGGCCCGCGACTCAGACTCCCCGCGACTGCGGCGACCAGACGCGGCACTCCCGCTGGGGTCCCGGGACCCGCCGCGTGCGCGACATGTGTCTGTCCCGCGCCGGGAGGCTCCGCCACGCGCGCGGACCGGGGTGCCTCGCCACCGGAGCGCCGCGCAAGGTTAACCTCTAGCTCCGTCTACTCCTCTACTCCTTTCCCACTTTCCCTCTCCTCCCCTCCCTCAGCTCCCGCTCCTCCACCCCCTTCCCTCCCCTTCTCCTGAACTGTGTAGCGCCCCACTCTTTCCCGGAGCTCGCCTTCCCTCCCTCCCTCCCTCCTTTGCCTAACTCCACAGCCTGGTCCCCATGGCCCCCTCTCAAGGGGCGTCCACCCCTCTTTTGCAGTTTCACCCACCCGCGGGCTATAGCATATTCCCCTATTTCTTGACATTTTCCATGTTTTCAGTCTCAGAAACCGCCGTCACGATAACATAACAAAAAAAAAGTTAAATATGTCACAGTTAGTGTCATCATAACTCATCACGGTTTTCCTGAATTCAAGTCACTTGAAGTCAGCAACTCAGTTTGGCTGGCATTCTTTTGGGGTTCGATATTGCTGCTCTTGTATTATATGTTAATCCTTCCTGGCTTCATCAATGAATTATTTATCTGGCTGCAATCTACGACCAAATTAAAATGGCTTAAACAGTCAAAATATTATTTCCATTGCAGAATCAAAGTATTTTCCTCCATTGCATAGGAGGAAAATAAATATTAAGGTCAAACTATGAGGAACCTACATAAATTAGATTTACACATTCTGGGAAAGCTTTAAAATCTGTATGCAGTATTATGAAGAAGTAAAATGGGAAAATAGAAGAATTTTAAGATATTTTAGCCAAAAATATAAAGTAGGCTTATAATCAGAAATTAACTTTGATTCCTGCACAGAAGAGGGAGGGAATGTATTGGCTTTTTAAGAAATAGATCATGAGGCAGTGTCCAGGTACTTCTCCTGGGCTTCAACTGTTCAATCAGAAGATGAAGACAATGCTACCTCAGCCCTCAGGTGCCCTGCAATTCCCAAGGTTTTGTTTCTAAAATGCCTTGATGACAGCACATCAGAAAAAGTAATTATGACAACATTTAATGCAATTCAATGATGTGATTAATGTCCTACACTTCAGGTTTGGGGAAGGGAACAGAAATATTTTAAAAGGGAATTTCTGATTCTTGAAATTGCTTGATACAATTGCTTGAATCTCATCATTTCTTTTTAAATATCCTTCTACCAGGCTGCCAAATAAGAACAAAATTTAGTCAGCTGTTTGTTTTAATTTCAGCTGTTCCACGTGCACATGAAATTTGAAAATTAAAGAAAATTATTCAATCCTCCCTTTGTAATATAGATTGCTACTGACTTAAGAAGTGGAACCTAACAGCTACCTAAAATATCCTCTCTACAATTCTACACTTTTGGTAAATATTTCCTCCATCAGTTTATATTGTTGGTAGAAAATGGGGGGTGGGGAATAATGGTAAAAATAGTCTTTTTATCTTATTTTGTTATTTTAAATATTCAAAACTGTTCACTCATGAGACAGACTTCAGAATGAGTTAGAAAGTAATTATGAGCGTTTTTGTACCATCGTGGTAAACCTTTGAAATTGTCAGTTATGGAGCAAGAAGTCATGGATCAGAAATGGACTTGAAGCTATGGCAGCCAAGTTATAGACTAATCCAGATTGCTGTCTGGACACATGCCAAATACCCTTTTGATTACATCCTTTGCTTTATATGCATGTAGTGGTAACAAAATGCTCTGCAAGGAGCAATATTTGTGTTATCTTAAAGTGGCTGCTATACAGCCTAACAACAAAATGTTTAACATTCATATTCCCAGGGAAGCTGTGCATTTGACTTTGAAAAGGGATCTCTAATTGAATCAAATAGGCTGTAGTCATAGTTGTAACATTATATACACAAAAATAGAACAGTACCACTCTAGCTATTTCAGTGATCATTTGGCTCTAAAGAGCCTGGACTCCAACTACTTTTTATTCTAATACATATTTTATATTCAGATGCCATAGATTAGGGCTTTTCCTTAAATGACTAATCTGAAGATAAATTCTGGCATCGCACATTTGTTTAGTTCTGGTTGTTGACTGGTCCAGGAATTGAGGACTGTCCAAGAAAAGCCAGATGAGAGACGGAAGTGAACAGCCCAGAACAGGTGCCTCCTGAGCAGCTTGTGCCACTGGCACACCCGGCTCTGTGCCAGCCCTGCTGCTGCCCTGCTGGAGGAAACCTCTCGGCTGTGTAGATGGAGCTGCCACAAACGCAGGGGCTCCAAACTCAATGGGAACCTCAGGGCAACTTGAATTCATTTTTATCCTTAGACAGAATATCCACTCTCATTCTCCATCAGGTGTGTTTCAAAGCTGACCCTCAGGTAGAATCTCTCCCCCAACCCTGGGGCCTTTACCTGGAGCAGATGGAAATACCAGCTACTTCAGAGAAAGAATCAGGCAACTCCCCACCCCTCTCCATCTTCTTCCTTACTCCCTTTCCTCACAGCACAGTGGAAGAGGTGTTACTCTTCCTGCCTGAGACCTAGACCCTGCCCTGCACTTTTGCTTTTTTTCCCTTCTTGTCCCGACAGGGACTTTCCTGCCTCAGTTATTTCCTCTGCTTCACATGCCCACAACTCTTCCCTCTCCATAGGTTCAAGCCTCAAGTTTCACCCTTCCTTAAACCAAATCAAAACTGAAACAACAGTCATAATAAAGCCTGCTGCCTCTATCCTGTGTCCCTTGGAAGAAAGGCCTCCTTATCAACACTGCAATCTGGGTTTCCTCGCTGCCTCACTGAAGCTGTTCTTGCCACGGTGACCGCTAATCATCTGGTTGCTAAATCTAATGGACATGTTTCAGTTGTTGTTGTCCTCCCTGGGGCATGTGGACTGTTGGACACGTTGATCATTCCCTTCCTCCTGACACAGTCTTGTTTCATGGCTGTCAGGTGACACCCTCCCCTGGGTTCCTCCTTCTCACACCAGGACCCACGTGGCCCTTCTTAGGCCCAACTTGGTACAGACAGAACTCGTACTTGTGGTTACAAGTGTGGCTAAAGGCAAAGTCCCATTTGAGTCTGGACATGTTTCTGCCCCTCCATGGTATCTTCCTAGAAGATTGTGTTGTGGATTAAATGAAACAATCCACCTGGCATGTAGAAAGGATTCAGTCTATGCTACCAACAATAATATGATTATAATTACACTAATGTCCTAGCCCAAATCCATCCTGAGCCCCTCCAAGAAGCCTTCCCTGACACCCAACCTAAATAACCCCATTACTTCTTCTCCTGGAATTCAGTTTAATTTTCTTTATAGCACAGTAAACACTTGTGGAATAAATGAATGATTGTACTCTAGGGCCACAAATCATTTACCTTCCTAATGGATATTTCCAACACTGTCCCTCCAAACCTGCTCTTCCATCTCTATTTCCTACTTGAGCCAAGTGATGCTACCAGCCATCTAGTGTCTAAGAGAGAGATCTAGATAACATTTGAAATTCCTCCATAAGTTTTTATATAGCTTCAATTTTTCCCCGTCTCTCCATCCCCATAGTAATTGGTTTAGCTCAGGTTTTCTCATTTCCCTGCCTAAATTTCAGCAGAATGATGTTCCTATTAGAAAGCCATTGCTTCCACTCCATTCGAGGTCTTTATACATTAGTTCTGCTTCAGTGCCCTTATCCTTATTTTGTTTTCTTCACTCATCTTCAAAATTCAACGCAGATGTCACCTCCTGCTAGAAGCCTTCCACAAATCCCAGAGACTGGATGGTTCTTCTTCCTGCAATGTTGCGTTCCTGCAGTGCCTTGGGGCCACCTCCAGAGGGGCACTTGTCACAGGGCACTGCGTGGCTGAGTGTAATTGTCTGTTCCCTCTGAGCCTTGCCACCAGTCCTGACTTCCTCTAGCTGGAACTAATACAGTACTTTTATTTCTGAATCCCCTTGTGCCTTTTTAGTGAACAGCACATAATGGGATCACTTATTGAATAAATGCTTATTCTTATAGATTTAAATGACTGCTAGACCTTTAGACCCTGCTAGGATCTGCTCCTTAGTATAAATATAAATTTTAATTATGCTTATGGTGATATTGCTTCATTGTCATGAACTATCATTCTCTCTTCTTATATAAAGTTTATTAATTTTAAACGTAGAGGTAAACATATTGATGATTGTAGTTTTTTTAAAACACAAAAAATTATAAATAAAAACATTAAAATTATATGTAATATTACCATGAAGAGAGAGCTGATAACATTTGAAAATTTTCCTTTTCAATTTTTTCTTTGCATATTTTTTAAAAATTAGAATAGTTTTTATACCAAATTTTTCATTTTTTTCACTTAGTATTAGATTATGAGCATTTTCCCAATTTGTTATCTTTTAAAATACGATTTGTAATCAATATATAAAATTCTGTTGAATAAACACATCATAGTTTATTTTAAAGCTTTAATAATTTTAGATATTTTCCTCCAAATTTCTAAAATTACAAATAATCTAGTGATGAACAACTTTGGCAAATGGAAAAATATGTGTATCTATATTTTTTTCTTTCTCCTTCTCTTATTGCTATATAATTAAGACCCATCACCATTGTCACCCACAGCCAGAGGCAATCAGCAGGACTTGGCCACCCACTCACCTCCACATCTGAACACAGACTCTGCAATTCCATTACCTTATCTCATCTACTCTCCGACCCACGTTGGACTCTAACACTAACCAAAGAATGGAGAAGCACATTCCACGTCTTCTTGCTGAATATTTTTTGTTGTAAGCCTTTGCTTAAGAACAGAGCCCAATTTCTAACTGTACCAGGCCAGGAATCCTTTGCCAGGAGTCCGCAGCTGTGGCGCAGTACGGCGTGTTATTTCCAGCTTTATTGTAGCGAATTGCCTTCCTTGCAGGGACCCATTTCACTTTGCTGCAGGATAGAAGGGTAAAGAGCTCTTGGAACCTTTTCCCTCCAAGTTCCTTTCCCAAGAGAGATGGGATGTAGCAACTCTTCCTTTGTGCATCCTTCAGACTACATTTCAGGGCCTCGTTGTTGGAGATTCCGAAATGCAAACTCATATTGTTTATTTCCTCATTAAAAAAAAAAATGTTGCTGAAAGTTCTGAAGAAGTTGACTTTTCATGCTGGGTCCTTGGCAGTCACCAATCTGTGCCTGCCCTCTTTGGTGTACTTAGTGCCCCATTGCCATGCTCTGAATCTGCCTGTCTTCTAATGCTAACAGTTTTGATTGCTTTTGAGGCTTTGTTCTATTAATTAAAGAAGCATCAGGTTCCATGCTTCCCTGGAATCAAAACCTAGTGCCAGCTGTAAGCTCTGTATTATCAATTAATAACTTTTGGCTGTGTTTAGTATTTTCCTGATGAAGGCTGTTAAGTGCTTTGAATATTCAGGCTTAATGTCATATCATAATATCCCATTGACTTTATAAGTATTGTAATTCCTTTCTATATTTTTCATGGACACTTTGGGGGACCATCATTACCATATGGGAGACTTCCTATGGCATTCACAGGCTATTGGATTGGAGAAGTTTCTAGTGATTGAAATTATTTTGGCATTGCTTGTGCTATCCTTCAACCTGTCTGTTTCATAAAGATTGAAATTTAGCTTACCACACAATCTGGCTTTAGTACATTGATATAGGCAATACCCTATGACTTGCCCAGTATACATAGAGTAATTTAAGACCTCGGTACAGTTTGGGGACACTCAAACATACACTATGAAACATTCTTCCAGAGCTGCTGAGCTCCTTAAGGTCAATGAACTCATTATCTGAAGGGAACAGAAAGCCAAACCCAGCTCCCTTCGTCAGTATGGGGAAGTGGCTGAGGGCACAGGTGGAGGAGGCAGCCAACTAGGCTCATAGTACCGCTCCACACATGCTGGCTGGGTGATCACCATAAGTCACCCGTCTTTTCCATTCCTCAGCCTCAACATCTTTAAAATAAGGATAATAATAGTGCTTCCCTCATAGGGTTTTTGGCAAGGATCAAGTGCAATTATATGTGTAAAATACTCAGAATGGTGCCTGGCATGTAATGAGCACTCATTAAATGTTAGTTGTCATTGTTATTATTATTTTGCCTAAACCATTTCTACAATTCTCATGAGATTCCAGTCTAGCTAAATTCTGGACAGTATCATGTTAAATGGAAGAAGTCACTAAAGAGTAGTAGAAAATAGTAATGAATTCGAAAGGTATGAGAATAGGATTGAAATCTCAGCTCTGAGGATGATAAGCTATAGGAGAGAGAGAGGCTATTTAACCACTGTAAACATAGGTTTCCTTATCTGGCAAATGCAGAGAAGAACATTTTCTTCTGCTTATCCTGATCAAAGTTATGCTATTAATATATGTGAGAGATTTTTACAAATTCAAAGTGTCATCAAAGTGAAAGGTACTGTAAAGAATAGGAAAGATTAGGGAGAATCTACATTTGGAGCAGGTACATATTCTACTTGCATGTTTAAAAAGATATTTGACCAGGGTCTTTATATCCTGGAGTGACACAGGTTTCCTTTGGTGGTCCTGTGTTCCAACTGTTGACATGATTTAAAGTTGGTTAAGTATGTCATTAGTGTGAACTATCAGAACAGGCTGGGACCCTTGTCCCCTTCCATGGGATAACCCCCCACCCCATTTCTTCTTATTCCACAGACATGTATTAAACAAATCTTTGGCATTTTTAGAGATGGGCAGCATGTATTCCACATTCTAGAGAAAAATCTTTTGGAGGTATCTCAGTAGTAACCCCTACCTTGTTATTTACTGTAAATAGGTATGGCATTTTCTTTAGGAATTTTATCATTAATAAGTCCTTGCCCTAGTTTAGCACTAGCCAGGATAGAGCACTTTGTATGTATTATTTAACATAACAAGCACATGAGGTGGGCATCTACTCTTTAAAAAAACAAAGCAAAACAACCAAGGAAACAGACTCAAGAGAAGTTACATGATTTGACCAAAATCATCTGTCAGTACTCATGTCTACCTTCCATCTCCAAATCTGGCCTCTCTGTCCCCTACAGCGCCCTTGTCACTCTTCAGAGGCTGTCATATGACTCATGCAGTTACCAAAGGTCTTGTCCCTTTAATTTGATAGGCTTTCCCCCTTCCCCACCTAGTTTGTAGAACTTTGAAAATTGTCAGACAATATCTTATGATCATTAAAGAAATGTCACCTTTGTCAGTAATGAGATTAAACCTATTTCATTCTTTCAAGTAATATGGAATTTACTTGTATTCAAATCTATCATTAAGCTCTTGGAAAAAGACTGGTTATCTAAAATGATTTCTGGCACTGAGCCCATCTTAAGGGTATAATTACTTGGAAATAACTCCCTGTCCTCCAGTCCCAGATCGTTTCAGATATAATGTGGGGTTTGGGGACAAAGAGTGAGTTCTGCCAACACTCCTCGATGACATTTCCTTGTGATCAATACCAAAACTCTAAGGAGTGTAAACAATAACATACAAAATATGTGTTAATTGACTGTTTATATTATTGGTAAGGCTTTCTGTCAACAGTAGGCTATTAATAGTTAAGTTTTGGGGGAGTCAAAAATTATATTCATATTTTCAACTGTATGAGGAGGGGGTGTCAGTGTCCCTAATGCCTACGTTGTTCAAGGATCAACTGTATTTTCCTTACATATGAAAAAATATGGTATTATCTATATCACTTCAGTTGTGCCCCATTGGTCTTTCATTGCTAATAATATATTTTTGTTATTTTTTTATAAATTATTTTGCAGGTACCATTTAAAATAAAAACACTTGATATTAATTAGGGAAAAATGAATATTTTTCCTAAATCTGTCTTTGGAGTCCTAGGAGATCTTTTGAATTTAATTGATTTTATTGCTACCTCTATTGTATTTGTGTAACTCAGGCCCTCTGGTTTATCTATCTTTCCATTCCCCATGCCTGGAGCAGTATCTGAGACATGGTGATCTCAAAAACAACAACAACAACAACAAAAACAAAAAAGATTGCTGAATTTGATTTTCTTAACTTCTAGGTCTCAGCATAACTGTCCCATTCTAGGAGGCCTTTCCTGATCACCTAAGTATGCCCCACTTATTCCATTCCATGAGCAAACCTCATTAGCTGGCCAGAACGCATGCCCATGTGACATTTTATGTTTATTTTTTGTTCTTACCTGACTTGCCACTTCACTAGATTATAAATTCCATGGGAGCAGGGACCTTGTCTTCCTTTCTGGTTACTGATTCCACCTAGAGCAGTGTTTGGCACAAAGTAGGTACTTAATGAATATGTGTGATGTGTGCGTAAATCATGCACCATTTGCCAAGAAAGTGAGTGCCATCGTTGGGAATTCTCAGTGCTACACGAGTCTGTCCTGTGTCTTCTGGAGAGCTTGAATCCTTCGCCGCACAACTTGGGGAACTTTGTCTCCACTCTACTTCCCCAACCCATTCACATGGACACACCCTGACCCAAGTCAGCACCCACACCTGCTGTGCTTCTGAAATCTTGAACCTTTATCTCATCTTCTCTAAGGACCTTGTATCCTTTGAGAATTCCTCATCTCATCTTGTGATCTTTGCTTTTGTTTGTCATTTACTTAATCAGCACTCTTCTTGGTTTCATGCCCTCCTAGCCTTGGGTTAATCCCCATGAGCCAGACTTTTCAACCACTTTCACACATGCACAACTATTTTAGTTCCTAGTTATTCCACATCTGTCTGGCAAAATCCCATATTCACTCTTCTATCCAGGCCACCAAACACTGTCACTGGAGTCCCAGAAGCACACAGACTGGTGATACAATGCTGATGGGGTGGGAATCACCAGCAAAATCCTTGCCATGTCTCTAGCTAGGTCCAGTTCCTGTTCTCCAGGAACAGCCACAGTGGCTATCTCAAAAGTTCATTGCTGTCCTCAGGCCCTTGCACACTTTCTTCCTCTCACCCTCAACATCGATACTTGTCTGATGCTCACAGAGCAAACAGAGGTACCAGTGATTCCTTGAATGCACCACACTGTCCTTGCTTCAGTGCCTTTGCATGTGTTCCTCCTGCCTGGAAGACACTGACTCTTCCTTTGCAAAGATATACCTAAGCCATAAAGTAACAGTTTCACTCCAGATTGGATTGTAACCTGCTTGAGGATAGGGAATATATCTTTAATGTCTGTGTTCCCAGTACTGAATACAGTGCCCAATACATAGTAAGTACTCGATATATATTTACTGAATGAGTTAAGAACTGAAAATTGGAGCTATAAAGTGGACTAGGGAAGCTAGGTGTGCCTATGTATGACCCACTCAAATGCTGAAATATTTAGCATTAATTCATTAAAAAGATAGAAATTAGTAAATGTACACATAAACATGTCACTACTAAGCCACAATTGGTGAAATAGCCACAAATGATGGGAAATTTCAGGACAGTGGTAAATTATGGGTGAATGTGATTAACAATATTTTGGTATATTTAATCAAGCTGGTTAATTTAAAACATTACTTAGGGTTTTTTTCCTCCCTAAATCTACACTCACACTTAAAAACTAATTTTGTAAATTAACCCCCTCCCTCCACTCAAACCAGGGTTAGAGTCTGGAGTTTTCTGTGTTATATAAATTACACAATTATCAGTATCTTAAATATATAATACGATTAATTGGATTATCTTTAAGATGTAAGTGTACTGTGACTTTAATGTGTAAGCTCGTTGTGATTCTCTGAATGGGAATATATAATAGACAATATTGAAAAAATACAATGCCCCATCTAGGGGAAAAATATGACTTCCTTGTGAGCAAAGTATGTGGAGTGTTAAAGGAGAATAGAATGATGATTAAGAAAAACAAAGAGGAGAGAAAACCATAGGGTGTAAATAAGAGCAGAACAGTAGCAGTTAAGTGAAACCAGATGAAACAGAGGGGACTTCAGTACAACATACAGAAGTGCTGGAACAGGAACAGAACCTGCTAGAATGTACTCTGCAGAGAGTAACCGCAAGAGGTAAGAACTCTGGAGCAGAGTCAACTGGGTACCTTCTACACTGGTGCAGTAAACAACCACTGTTCCCGGGAGAGGAGAGTGAGAAAGCGATGCTGAAAGAAACAGAGGAGGGTCAGAAGGGGGGAACAAACTGTCCATAGCCTCAAGAGCTCCTAAGAGAGAAGTCTAGAGAGTAACAGAATTGGGAAGAGGAAGTGCTAGAAGGGGATTGTTTGGGCAAAGGGAACTAAGCAGATAAATCAATAGTACACAGCTGGTGCCCACTCATTTCACCGCAGTTATCAGGTTAAACTATGCAATGAATGGCTCAGGATGCTGGACAGCAGCAGCAGGAGTTGAAGGCAGCCCTGCCAGGGAACACAAGGCCGGTGACAAGACTCGAGACTCACTCCCCAACCCCCCCTTGACCCTTAGGTGGTGGCAGCAAAGAGTGAACGCAGGATTTTCTGGCAGATGAAATGCCACGATTTCATCGAAGGGGCTTTGTAGATGAATAGTGGGAGAGCTAAATACTAAATGCAATTCTTCACTTTTTAATACCTTGAAGAATAAATCATGCTCACTGTAACCCTCACCTATGAACTATAAATTCATTGCAGGTCAGGTGTCTGCCCAGTAAAACATTTTGTTCTGTCTTCTCTCTACTCGGTATACTTTTCTTGGTATAACTATAAAACATAACAGTATTCACTTGAGACATTAATTACCTCAGCTCATAAATCCTTTCTGTTCTTTTCCTAGTTTCTCTTCGATGCTTTTATTTTATTTTTTGTGGCACCTTCATTTTTTAAACACATCTTTAGTAAGATATTATTAGCATGCCATAAAATATACCCATCAATGGTTTTATTTTAACAAGTGTTTTTTTTAAAACTGCTAGTGGGAGACTTCTATTATAGAGCTATAATGGCTTTTTTTCCCTAGGTAAAGTATCATAGATACAGAATAGCTTAAACTTGCTCAGTAAGTAAGTGGATACATAATTTATATATATATATTTCACTTGGCTACAATTATTTAAAATGTTTGAAAATAATACTTCCTGCAATTACATTACAGTTAGCTTAAGAAAGACAGGATAGAGGGCTAGAACTCTGTCACACACCCTGGAGGGATTTAATAAATATTTCTGAGGTTGACAGTAAAAATGTTTGTTTTTAGATAACTGGATGTCCCTGTAGTTAATCTGGACACAATGAATTTTTAAAGCAAGGTTATTTCCAAAATTTTTACTTCATTCTTTTAAAAAAATATTTCTTAGAAATAACATTTTAATCTTCCTGTTTCTAACCTTAGCTCTGTTATTTCTAGTAAAGCCATAAAAACTTAACCAGGCATCTGCTTTTGATTTTAAATTTCTATTTTCTCCTTTAAGTTGCCTAAACACCTGCCTAACCAACTAACCAGGCTTTGCTTCCTTCACCACCATTCATCCCCGCCACGTGATGCTGTGAAGTTTCCCCTTAGTTCACTTAGCTTTTTAAACACCTGCAGCTCAGTAACAAGGATAGTATTGTGTGGCTGTTTTACTTAGCAACGAGTTGATTTACCTGTCAAGATAAACTTCACTGTACAGATTATTGGATCTCTGGATTAATGCCTTATAAAACAGCACGTTTGCACAGTTCTATGAGTTTCATAAGCATCAAACACTGATTTCATTTGATAGGCTGGATATTATATCAACAGTTAGTGAAAGGAACTTATTGCGGGGAGGGGGCGGGGGTTGCGGTTCAAAGATGAACTCTTATGAAAGCTAACCTTTTGGATGAAAGCTAAAAGTTTATTTTCTAGGAAGGATTTTTAGTCATTATGACAGGAGGTTACCCATGTCCTGCAGAAGAATATTGTTTAAGTATCTGGTAGCCCAAGTCTGCTTTAAAAATACATTAAAATCAGCATATAGCTAAGTGATTAATGACAGTATTAACAGCGTGTGCATTCATGACCCTTCTGTCACTATGGAGATAATAACCAAGAACAAGAGAAAAACACATTTTTCATCAGGTCAGAGATGAGCTATACGATAGTCCAAATGACTTAATTTTTGACCATTTTTTTTTTTTTACAAAATGTATATTAGACATAAAAAAAAGAATGTTTCCAGCTGTTTCTGGATCTTCTTTTAATTTATATCTAATAAAGTATATATATGGATAAAAACTTCAAGCCGAGTTTTTGAAACCTGCAGACAGTTCTCTGCCTTAAACAGCTAATCAATGCCACATAAAAGCTGGCTTCAGTTAAATTCAGGCCAAGATATCTGTGCTCCAGTTAACAGCTATAGAGAAAAAAAAAATGATGAAAACTATTACTTCCCAAAGGTGAGTGGCTCTTTTAGAAAAAAAGGACCAAAATTTTTTAGATCATAAAAACAACATTAAAACTTACTTCACGTATTAAAAACCTTTCTTTTTGGTTTAGTAGCCATTTGCTTAAGCCTTGAATGTTAAGTATTGTTAGATTTTCTTTAACCTGGCCTATGTCTACTTTTATCCTGGGGGAAAAGTATTCCAAGCATAGATGGCAGCTAGCTGCCTCTCTGGTATGCCTTTATTTTATCGTATAATGTAAAACAATGAGAGACAATTTTGGGGAAAACTCAATTCTAAATGATAGTATTTTTTTCCCGCCTGTATCCAATACTTTAGTGGAGTGTGATAAATATTTCAAGTTGAATTACATTTAAGAAGGTTTGTCGTTTTAGGTGAATTTAAAAGTTTAGTAATTTCTTACACAGTATGAATGGTTCTTATACTTGACACTTCCAGGTATATGACCATTTGGATATAGTGCCAAAGGGCCCAGTAGCTATGAGAACTCTCCTCCCCTTCCTGATAATGTAGTTTGAGATTTCCTTCCTCTTCCTCCTCCTATTACTGCTTGGGCCCCCAGTGTCTCCCCCTACTTCAAACACTTCTTATCGTAGGGGAGTAAACCCCATGACTAATATCCCACGCTACTTCCTCCTAGCACTCCCCACCAACTCTTCTCCTCAACAGGAACCAGCCTCCTTCCCCCATCCTCACCCAGCTCCTGTAAGATTGAATGAAATGGTGTTTCTGAGAAATGAAAAAAATCATATGCCAGCTCTCTTTGTACTCAAACATAATAATTAGCATTCATTCATTCACTCAAATATTTGTTTTGTGTTGAGTGCCTTTCATGTACCAGACACTATGTTGGGCGCATAGTATATTGACATCGTGTGGAACTATATCTTTCTTTATGGGGTGTTAAAAATTAAGAAAAATAATGAGTGTTTAGGAGGGAACAATCTTATCCCTGTTTCCTCCTCACTGTTATTAGCAAGAAACAAAAGCAACAATAGGAGGAACACCACCACCACTACCTTTGAAAATCTCAAGTTCAGTAAACATTTATCGGACATCTGCTGTATCCTGGGCTCTGTGCTTGGTGCTGGAGATAGCAGCATAGGTACAAAACTGTCTGGACCATGAGGGCCCTTGAACAAGAGTGTGAACTGGGAGACCTTTAAGCATGAGAGCAGGAAGCAAGGTGGTGGCTGTGGACATGAAGGTAAGCTGACCAACCCAGGGCCATTTCGTGCGTCATCTAGGGGGCTAGATAGGCCACAGTTTCCAGCCTTTAACTAGAGGGCCTTCTGGAAGGCCCTTCTGATATTGCCTGCTAAAGATTCCAGCACAACCCGCCCCAGGCCCACACACATCCCCTACTGGAATCTCTGACCAAGGCCTTGGTAGCCACCAGTAGCTCGGAACTGGAGTGTCCCGGGAAATGAGTGGGGATACCAGATTTAGCAAATAAGAATACAAGATGCCTAGTCCAATTTAAATTTCAAAGTAAACAACAAATAATTTTTTACTACAAGGACATCTCATACAATGTATTTGCATTTGAATTGTTCTGCATTTTATCTGACAAGTTTAGAAGCGGGGCAGTATCTTGATGTCTGCTTAGCCTCATCAGGCATCCCTGACACCAGTCCGGAAGTACTTTCTCTCACCTCTATCAACTTCTCAAAGCACTGAGACATTTAGCAGGTGCCTCTGTTGTTTTCTTTTTCTGCTGACACAGGTGAAATCCTACCTGCTCTTGATCTTCACTGCCAAATTAAATTTGGTCTCTTGCATTGAAAATGCATATAACTCTTGCTGAAGTTTTCTCCCTTCAAATATCTTGAAAAATTGCCATCTTTATTCCATTTCAGTGCACTTGATGTTAGCTACCAAAAAAATAATGCTCACTCCAAAAAACCTTGTTTCTAAATCAAGAAAGTTTTCTAATAGATACTTACTTATCTGCCCTGAGCAAAGTTAATGGACTGGAAACAAGTCTAGTAGTTCAATGCAAATGGAAATCAACTTGAGAACACATTTGCATTCTGATCAACTATCACTTGTTTTAGGCTTGTATACAAAGAAGTATCTGAGAGCTCACTTTTTATTTGTTTAAAATATTGTGTGCATATGTTCATACATATATGTATACATGAATTATACATATTTTATATAAAGTTTATTTTGAAGGCATTTGGAAGAACAGTTTCTTTTGCTTTGGAAGCCACTTGTCATTAATGGAAGAGAGAATCCTTGGGCTTGGCACAAAGTTGTCCCTCAGTAAATATTTGTTAAATGATTCAAGAAATATTGATAGATTCCTAACATTTTAATTCTTCCAGATATTTCTAGTTTTATATTCAAGAGATAAATAATAATCATGACAGCTTAAAATACTAGAAGTAGATCTAAGCTACATAATAAAGTACATAAGCATATTGTTCATGGCCCTTTTTTTTTTTTAATTTCAAAGTATTATGGGGGTACTGTTCATAGCCTTCATCCAAGATTTTTTCCAGTTGAGTTCTGCCACTTGCCGGACAAGTTATAGCTTCTCTGTGTTTTTGATTTCTCATCTGTAAGATTGGGATAATAATTTTCTCTACATCATAGGGCCGTTGCAAAGATTAAATAAGATCATATTTACAGAGCATTTAGAACAGGGCCTGGCACATATAACCATCAATCACTGTGAGCTCTTTTATTTCACTCTATTGTAAACAATTATACTTACTACCTTGGAACCTCCTAGAAGAGTAGAATCAATTTTGGTATCTATGGGCCACTTTTGCTGAATTTCCATACCTTTCTCATTCTCAGCTGGATTTGGGGAACAGAGAACGATGGTACAGTACCATCACCCGGTACAACTAATTTCAGAAACACAGCAAAAAATAAATATACAACACTGTTAATATCAGTTTTTAAATTAGTGAGCTATAGAATGTTAGATCAGTCCTTTAAACTCATCAGCTCTCATTTGTTTTCTCATTTGTAAAGCAAGAAGTAGAACAGAAACCCTCTGAGGTTTCCTTTCTAAAATTATATGATTTCAAGTAAATATTTTGATACCTAATGTATGAACTCCTCACTTTCAATTTAGGCTTTTTAAACAATATCATATTGCTTCTATTCCAGAACTGAAATTGAGAAAATGTAGTCACAAAGTCTATTTCTGTTAAAATTCTAATTAAAGCTCAGCCATAGAAACTTAAAACAATGGATTGTGTCTCAGAAGCACCCGCCACATTTTAGACTTAGCATGCAACCAGTCAGAAGTGTGAAGGCCTACAGATTCCCCACCCTGACTCTATTAGTGTTTAATCTCTTTTAATGTAAACAATCAGGTAAATCACTTCAAAACAAAGGTTAGTGAATGAGTCTACAACAGTCAGGAAAAAAAGTTTAAAGTATTAGATGTAAACAGTCGGGGGAAATATGTAACCTTTGTATATCTGAAAGGGCACAAAAAGTTCACTCCAAATGGATCGTTCATCATAAAGGCAGGGGTTGAGTAAATAGGGAGTTATAATGAAAGGCTAAGTATGACCCTGGCTAACGTACTCACACATATCCTTTTAATACACCTACATATGGGCATGAATGCAACATTATTATAATAGCTCTCATTTATGTTAATCCAGCAGAGATGTTGTCATTGAACTGCAGTTACTCAGTAGTAATGTTTTTCGCGAAAAACACTAAGTGATTGACTCCTGCCTTTGAAGTTGTTTCATAATTCAGAATAAAAATGATCCCAGGAAGGCCACTGCGTATGCCTTCTAAATGACTTTTTCTTGCCTGACCTTTTATTGTAAAAAATAAACTAACCCTCTGTTGGGATGCTGTGCTGAGTACTCAAAGGCGTTTTATGTAATCCTTTCAAATGTGAACCAACCAGAACAATCAGGATCTCCATTAAGCTGCTATGCAGAAGGCACAGGGTTATAGCAGTACATAACCAGTGTGACACTGTGACCTAACCATAGTTTGTGGTAGAATGTTCTTGAACTAAAAATAAACCACAGAGCAAAAAGGCCAGAATGTGAGAAAGTCAAACTGACACAGAATTATTATGGCTATTATATAAGTAATTTTCTTGGCTTACAAATTAGCCAAGTAACACAATCCAGAAATCATAAAGAGCCAACTACCCTTATGCATTTACTAACCACAAATATCCATCACCTTTTCTCATTCACTGCTGCTGTATCCATGATGCATCTTAGCACGGTAAGACCAACAGGATTCATGCTTTAGGGTACAGTCTGTACATTCTGAATTTTTATAAACATCCTTACTTCTCTGAAAATTCATTTCTTTTAGAGCTACTTTCTACCTCCCATCTGACTTTCATCATGGTACAGCCCCTAACCAAACACAGGAACTTAAAACGTTCATCTGATTGTCCCATAAATAAATTCTTATCTCTTTCTTGCCACACAATAGGAAGTAGTATTCACAGGATACCTTGGAAGTGTCAAGATTCTAAATCTAGGGACAATAATGGGGAGTTGTCAGTACATGCTATGAAGCTGTTTTTGTGCACCCTAACAGAGCCCAAGCCTGAAAATGTTCACAATTGTATTTGTCATTTCTTGATCTCATTGAACTTGTCCCAAATAATTTTAAAGCTATGTTAATTTATATTTAGTCAGATTTCATCATAAATGTAAACACAGTGATAAATCATTAATCAAACATCATGTAAGGACTCTATAAAATTAAAAATGTAAATATTGATCAGATACCATTTGAAAGCACTGTAGTAGATTTACTTGTTCTTTGAATAGTTTCTATACCAAAGGATCCTGTGGACAGAGAGAAAGACAACCTACGAAATGGAAGGAAATATTTGCAAATCACATATCTGATAAAGGGTTAATATCCAGCATATATAAAGAACTAAAACTCAACAACAAAATAACCCAATTTAAAAAATGGACAAAAGACTTGAAAAGACATTTCTCCAAATAAGATATACAAATGGCCAAAAAGCACATGAAAAGATGCTTAATATCACTAATCACTGGGGAAATGCAAATTAAAACTACAATGAGATACCATCTCAGACTCATACCATTAGGATGGCTATTATTTAAAACAAGCAAACAAACAAAAACAAAACAAAAAATAGAGAATAACAAGTGTTGGAGAGAATACAGAGAAACTAGAGCCCTCATGCACTGCTCATGGAAATGTAAAATGGTGCATCCACTATGGAAAACAGTATAGGGGTTCCTCAAAGAATCAAAAATAGAATTTACATATAATCCAGCAATTCTGCTTCTGGGTATATACCCAAAATAATTGGAATCAGGGACTTGAACAGATCTTTACAACCATATTTATAGCTACATAATAATCAAAGGTGGAAGCAACTCAAGTATCCATCAACAGATGAATGAATAAACAAAATGTGGTAGATTCATACAGTGAAATATTATTCAGTTTTTAAAAAGAAGGAAATTCTTGTGCATACTACAACGTGGATGAACCTTAAAGACATTATGCTAAGTGAAATAAATCAGAAAGGACAAAAATTACATGATTCCACTTACATGAAGTACTTAGGGTAGTCAAATTCATAGAGACAGAAAGTAGAAGGGTGGTTGCCTGGGGAGGAGGGGAGGATGTTTAATGAGTACAGTTTTAGTTTGGGATGATGTAAAAAGTTCTTGAGATGAATGGTGGTGATAGTTACATAACAGTATGGTATACTTAATGCCACAAAACTGTATACTTAAAAATGGTTAAAATGGTAAATTTCATATTATTAATATGTACATTTTATCACAATAAAAAGAGTTCCTACACATTTTGGGCTTACAATGCAAAGGGGAAATGAGTGTCTGCATAAAATTAGTACCTAACCTAATTCAAGGTAAGTGAGATAACAAGACAGTAGAAATTAAATACTAAGGTGTGCAGTGAATGCAAAGATAATATTTAGCTGTTACAGCTGAAACATAAAGGTTTCATAGAGTATATAGTAGTTGGAATTTATTTTTGGAAGATTTGTGCAATTTTAATGAGTTGAGATGGTGGGGAAGGTATCCTACAAAAAGAACCCAGTATAAACAAAGCATGGAAGCTAAAATCTTGGGGGTGATTTTAGAATCGTCATTCCTCCCAGTTAGGTTAAAGTGTAGAACAGTGCTTCTCAAACTTTAATGTGTATACAGATCACTGGGGAATTTTGCTAAAATGCAGATTCCAATTCTATAGGTCTAATCTAGGATCCAAAATTCTTCCTTTCTAATAGGCTCCCAGGTGATGCCAACACTGCTTCAAGGGCTTGGGTTTTGAGTATATATACCTGCAAACATATACTGGTCCAAGGTTGGGGACTTTGAAAGCTACCAGTCTGTACTTACTTCAGGGTTAGCAAAGAGCCAGTGGAACTCTTCTGGGTAGGGAAATCTCATTATTGGAGCTGTCCCTTAGGAAGATTAATCTGGCAGCCATGTGTAGGTGGGAATAGAATGGGCATCTACACTGGGAAGCCTGGGTCAGCTGAGGGAAACCAGTCAAGAGGCTGTTAGTAGTAAGCAAGCTAAACGTGGTGAGGCCTAGACAGGCGACTGGGAGTGCAGGTGCAAAGGGGAGGGTTAAGTGAGGGGACAGTGCAAAGGCAGCTGACAATGCAGGGGAATATATGAGCAGGGAAAGTAAAAAATGCCAATGATTAGGGTAAGCATGCAATCAGGTTTTTCCAAGGCATTCCAAGTTTATGCCTCTCATCCTAGCATAATTACTTAAAACGCTCTCTTACACACTAAAAAAATGTCCCAGTTTTGGTGACTGTGATATGGTTGCCCAAGCTTTAAGCACAAGTACCTAACAGGATGGAAAAGAGAGTGAGGCTGGTTTGTAGTGGGTAGAGATGGAGTGATATTCATTCATTCATTCAATATTCACCAAATGTCAATTATGTGCCAGGCACTGTTTTAAGTGTTGAGGATATCTAAGTTTAAATAAAAATGACAATGATAAAAAGCCTTGTCTTTAAGGAGTTTATGAGCCAGCAGGTACTTAAATATTCCAGGGGTGGGTAGAGTTGGAAATAGAAAGGGAGCAAGTTGAAGGTGCAAGACTTCAACACTTGCCAGGGGCAGTGTCAAGCACAGAATCAAGAATGAAGGATTAGCCAGGTGCAGTAGGGTGTATCTGCAGTCTCAGTTACTGGGGAGGCTGAGGCAGGAGGATCACATGAGCCTAGAAGTTCTAGGCTCCAGTGAGCTATGATGGAGCTTGTGAATAGCCACTGCACTCCAGCCTGGGCAATATAGTGATACACCGTCTCTTTCAAAAAAAAAGAAGAAGAAGTATTATAATTTGAAAGGGAGGTAGATGCAAGTTTAGATATAGATATGGATCATTATGGAAGGATGAAGTTTTGAGAGTGGGTGAGATACCTTCCTGACAGTAGACCAAAGAAGGCAGAGACCTTGGGCAGCGCCTAGACTTACGGAACAGACCGAGGAGGCAATGAGCTCGAGGAGGAGCAGTTGGAGAGGTAGAAGAAGCATGAAGATCCTGTTCTATGATAGCGGCCAAGGAAGCGGGAAGGCCAAGGGCCCTCCAGTTAACAACATCAAATGCTGCTGAGAGTTCTAGGAGACAGGTGTGGGGACATGTGGCCCCTTTTGGGCAGGGGAGGGTCGGCTTTGGGAAGGAATGCAATAAGT
Organism: Avahi laniger; assembly: GCA_963575035.1. NCBI lineage: Eukaryota > Metazoa > Chordata > Mammalia > Primates > Indriidae > Avahi > Avahi laniger. The sequence continues at coordinate 33,119 of CAUYSK010013064.1, forward strand.
ACTGGGGGGCCAGTCAGTAAGATGCTACACGGTATTAAGCACATAAGAAAAAGTTAGTAAGACTCTTAAGGTATCTAACTTATTCTTAGATGATAATCTGCTGTCATAATTTGTGTCTTTCTCATTGTCATTTTGATTGTTAATAAAAACAACTGTTTTGTTGTTGCTCCTGAAGGTTTGGAAAAAAATTAAGCAAAAGCTATAAGCATCTCTTTTTTCATCAACTAGTGCATAATTTTTCTCACAAGATTCCTCTGAGAAGGGGTTATAAATAACACCTGTGTGACTTAAAAATCTGGAGTAGCAAACAAGAGCCATGTTCTAGTAAAAGTACTTAATTTTACTTTATGTCCTCTTTCTGAGATGAAAGCACATTTGAGAGAAAGATTAAAGGTAGGTATGTGTGTGAACTTAATGATACTGAGTGAAAAAATACTTGGCTTTCTCTGGGAAGTCAAAACTCATTTATCTATCCAGAATTTTCAGTATTAAGGCTATTATTATATGTACTTATTAGTTCGAGTGATATTTCCATGATGATAGAAAAATTTTATCTTAGGCTCGTGGGACTAAATGAATTCTTAGCGGATCTCCCCCTCACACATGCACCACTTGCAGGGGATGAGAATGCATCCTATTTCTAATGCCTTTAGGGAAGATTACACAGTATTTCTGGATAATCCATATCAATTGAAAAATCTACACTTAGATCAGGAGGGTATGTGATCACCTTCTGTGGTTATGATATAGTCCTTTTTTGTTTTTTCTTTGTCCTGAACCCAGGAGTTGGGTCTGGGAGCAGTTTTTTAACCCAGGGGAGTAAAAGGGAAATTGATCGAATGGGTAAATCAGTAATAACATATCTAAAAACCAAATGAATAAAGTCCTGTTATTAAAGCCATTCCCAATAGCCAAGACAGTTCTGGAGAAATGTTTGGTAACATTTTAGTGGCTGAATAGTTACTTTTACAGCATTGGAACAATGCTGGTGTTGGTTACTGTTTGTTTGTCAAATGAAGCAATTGAGCAAAGTTTATTTTAATGAGGGGAATTCAGTGCTGGGCTATGGGTCCCTGGGGGTTCTCACACTTTCTTTGGATATCATACTTTGTAATCCACAGGGTAAGTTAGCCCATGGCGTTCCCAGGGATGTAAACGGATAAACTTAAAATTGGGGAAGCAAACAAGCCATGGCATTCCTGGTCCTTCCTACTCTACTCAGACCAGCAGACTCTGCTCCCACCACCAGGCTGAGCCGCCACCATGCCACTTGGTGAGTGTGTTGCCCCAAACATATCAAATGCATTTCAACCTCTGCACCTTTGCTCTCACTGTTCTCATGTCCTTTCTCCTCTTTCCATTTGCCTTAGTCTTTTTTTTTTTTTTTTTAATTTGGGTAAATTTTAAAGGGTACAAGTGCAGTTTTGTTACATGGATATACTACATAGTGGTGAAGTCTGGGCTTCCCCCCACCCCTACCCTTCACCCAAATAATGCACATTGTATCCATTAGGTAATTTTGCATCCCTCACCTCACTCCCACCCTCCCACCTTTCCCAGTCTCCAGTGTCTATTACTCCACCCTCTATGTCCATGTATACACATTATTTAGCTCCCACTTACAAGTGAGAACATGCAACATTTGACTTTCTGAGTTATTTCACTTAAGATAATGGCCTGCAGTTCCATCCATATTGCTCCATAAGACATGATTTCATTCTTTTTATGACTAAATAGTATTTCAGTACATATACAAACCACATTTTCTTTATCCAGTCATACTTGGGTGGACACCTAAGTTGACTATATATCTTTGCCATAGTGAATGGTGTTGCAATAAACATGTGAGAGCAGGTATCTTTTTGATATAATGATTTCTTTTCCTTTGGGTAGATACTCAGTAGTGAGATTGCTGGATCACATGATAGTTCTATTTTTAGCTCTTTGAAAAATCTCCATACTGTTTTCCCCAGAGGTTGTACTAATTTACACACCAACAGTGTATATGTGTTCCCTTTTTTCTGAAGCCTCACCAATATCTGTTATTTTTTGGCCTTTTAATAGTAAACATTCTGACTGGTATAAAATGATATCTCATTGTGGTTTTAATTTGCATTTCTTTGATGATTAGTGATGTTGAGCATTTTTTTCATATGCTTATAAGCCATCTGTATGCTTCTTTTGAAAAATATTTATTCATGCCCTTTGCCCACATTTTAATGGGGTTACGTGGGGTATTTTTGTTCAGTTGTTTGAGTTCCTTGTAAATTCTGGATATCAGTTCCCTGTTGGATGCATAGTTTACAAATATTGTCTCTCATTCTACAGGTTGTCTGTTCACTTTGTTGATTATTTATTTTGCTGTGCAGCAGCTTTTTAGCTTTATTAAGTCCCATTAGTCTATTTTTGTTTTTGTTGCCTGTGCTTTTGAGGTCATACTCATGAATTTTTGTCTAGATCAATGTCCAGAAGCATTTTCCCTAGATTTCTTCCTATTATTTTTATAGTTTCAGATCTTACATTTAAGCCTTTAATTCATCTTGTGTTGATTTTTGTATATCATGAGAGATAGAGGTCCAGTTTCACTTTTCTGCATATGACTATCCAATTTTTCCAGCACCATTTATTGGAAAGGGTGTTTTTGCCCCAGTGTGTTTTTGTCTATTTTGTCAAAGAATAGTTGGCTGTAGATATATTTCTTTATTTCTGGGTTCTCTTCTGTTCCATTTATTTATGTGTCTATTTTTATACAAGTACCATGCTGTTTTTGTTACTATAGCCATGTAGTATAATTTGAGGTCAGGTAATGTGATGCCTACAGCTTTGTTCTTTCTGTTTAGGATTGCCTTGGCTTTTTAGGCTCTGTTTTGGTTCCATATGAATTTTAGGATTATTTATTCTAATTCTCTGAAAAATGATGTTTGCATTTTTATGGGAATTGCATTGAATCTGTAAATCACTTTGGGAAGTATGGACATTTTAACAATATTGATTCTTCTAATCCATGAGCATGGGATGTTTTTCCATTTCTTTGTGTCATCTATAATTTATTTCATCAGTAGGTTCTAGTTATCCTTGTAGAGATCTTTCACTTCCTTGGTTAAATATATTTCTATGTATTTCATTTTTTTTTTTTTGGGTGCCCACTATAAATAGGATTGACTTCTTGATTTGGTTCTCAGCTTGATTATTATTGATGTATGGAAATGTTACTGATTTTTGTGCATTGATTTTGTATCCTGAAACTTTATTCAATTTATTTACCAAATCTAAGAGGTTTTTGAAAGAGTCTTTAGGGTTTCCTAGGTATAAAATCATATTGTCCTCTTTTCTAATTTGGATGCCTTTTATTTCCTTCTCTTGCCTGATTGCTCTGTCTAGGACTTCTAGCATTATGTTGAATAGGAGTCATGAAAGTAGGCATTCTTGTCTTGTTCTAGTTCTTAGGGGAATGCTTTCAACTTTTCCCTGTTCAGTATGATGTTGATTTGCCTCAGTCTTATCTTCCAAGGCCCACCTGAAGTTCCACCTCCTCCATTATACTTTTACTGACTGTGGTTTTCAGAAAAAATTTCATTCTTTGAAAATCTGTGCTTATTATTAGAAAAATGCACTTGACACTTAGTGTATGCTATCTCATTTATTTGCACTATCACCTCAACTGAAGGATAAAACTAGATCTGATTTTCCTTACATAACTCTTATGAGACTTGAATAAAATGTCGTGTATTTTAAATCACCTTGCAAAATAGTCCACGTTAAAAATATGCCCTATAGTACTTTTTTCTGAACTTTGCAAAATTTTTAATAAAAGCCATATAACAATATTTAAAAGGTAGAAGATCACTTTACAGTCAAATTTTGATTAGGCAGATTATAATACACAGTACAAATTATACTTTCATATTTGCTTAGACATGATCCACATCTCTGATTTTATATTTAATAGGATTTAGAAAGGTAGGAGGTTTTCTGTTTGTATACCACAACATTTAATTGTCCATTGTCTCACTGGGAAGGTATGAGAAAACAGCATATAATTAAAACAAATAGATGATATCAATGTAGAAATAAATGTAAATATAGATAAGGATTTAATCTTCATAAGAGCCCTAAAAGGTGGACAATATTAACAGTTTCTTTTTACAGATAAGGAACCAGAGGACAAAACAGTTCGGTAACTTCCTCAGGGTCACACAGCTGGTGGTAAGCTGGGATCCAAACCTAACACTTTGATCCCAGATTTCATATGCTTGCTTAGTCACTTTGCTGTGACAATCTTTATATCAGCAGGGAAAGCAGCAAGAAACTGAGCAAGATTCTATTCCATTTAATTCAAACACCATTTATTGGGCATTTATTTAGGGCCAAGGCTCTATGCTAAGTGGTAAGGTTGAAAAATGAATATGATAATGTCCCCGCACGCAAGGACAATGTCCTCAGGCAATACTCATAAAACCACATAATTTTAATACTCTGTGATAAGTATAATAATAAATGCATGCAAGATAGAGAAGTTGAGTTCCTTATTATATAGATTTTTTATAGGTTGACTTATTTTATTTTACTTAAAATGTGGAGAATACCACTATCATCTCTCTCTCTCCCCTCTCTCTCTCTCTCTCTCTTTCTTTCACACACACACACACACACACACACACACACACACACACATTCAAGTTCATGCGGTTGGCATAGATGTTTCCTTTGTGTGCTGGGTGCTCTGTAGTAAGACTGTATACAAACCAGAGAACAGTCTCTCCCCTGCCCTGAAGCAAGAGGTAGTCAAAGGCAAGAGGCAGGAAAGGGCCAGGTAAACAGATAAAAGAGAATATAATGGTGTGAGTGCTGTAATGGAGGAAAAAACAAAGTTCCCAGAGAAGATATTAGAACTAGATCTTGAAGAATGAACAGACTATTGACAAGCCAAAGTGGGGCCAGGGGCAGAGGGAGGTGGAGAGCAGGCCCAGGGCTTTCCAAGTGGAGGACACATGTGCAGGGCTCAGGTTAGGGAAAGGGAGGTGTGTTCAGAGTGAGGGAGAAGTTCAGTGTATCAGGGGCAAAAAGTTCATGGGCAGGGGTGGCACAGGTTGACAGAGAGAACTAGATTGGGTCCAGACAGCGAATGTTCTTATAGGCCCAGCTCAGAACTGTAGATATGCTTACAAAGGCAATCAAGTGGTAACAAATTCTGGAACCAAAAATAGTACTTACTTTTTTTCTAATTTTAGAACACCTGTACAAGTACATAGGAATGCTATGTTCTGAGGAATGTGTATTTCAAGAAGAAATAAAGTGTCCTCTAATAAGATGAATTTGGGAGATGCCAAATATTATATTACCTCCCCAGAGTTTTACAATTTACACTAATATAAAAATATTAAACACTTTCACCAGCTGGGCAGTAAAGAAGCCCATTTAACTCTGTTTACTCCAGCTTTTGTCAAACTTTTTAGACCATTGAAATGTTCTGATTTTTCCTCCCCCTCAAAACACATATTAAATACCTCCCAGTTAACCTGTGCTAATCTTCAATAAGGGTGTGACCCCAGGGTGCCTGTGTATATGTGGATATACACAGCACAAATTCGGGAAAGCATTCGGGAAAGAATTTTCACAGAATTTTAGAAATTATAATTCCTTGATAATATGATGTTAAGGGTTCCTTCTAAATTCCTTTTGAATGTTTTCAATATTATTTTGTGCAATATAAGAAATTCATTTCTCAATATGGTTTTACATAATGATACATTGAAGTCAAAATACCATCCAGTAATTTCCCACAGCTGCCTTCTAGAGCCTATCCTTTAAGTTTCCCATAGCAAGAGAACTGACTTGTCTATGGCCAAAAATGATGGCTATGGTCACATCAACTCTATAAGCTGCAGATTTTCATGGACCTCAAGGCAAATGCATACACCAGGAGAGACTAGGCTGCTCTGCAGAGTCATAAATGTAGCATGACATACCTTACAGGCACTAGGTCATATGGAATAGAATGTTCTTAGTGGAATTATCTGAAGTTCTGTGTTCTGTCGGGTAACTTCAGGTCATTTGTCCTGCATTTTAATTTTGATTTCTTTGGAGAAAATTATGTCTCAAGTTAAACTAATCTAGTTATAGGAATTGTGCCCGTGCTTCCTGGTATCCCCGGGCTTTTGCAGTGTCATCTCCTGTTCCTTTCCCACAGGAAACTCCTACTGTCCCTCATCCTCTGCTGAAATGTTACTTCTCCAACCTCCCTCCCCAGAATGGGCAGGTCACTGACAACTCCCAGGAAGCCACGTGTCTTTTCCTCCTTAGCATTGATACCAGCTGTCATTTTAAGTTTATTTATGTGGTTATTTGTTTATCATTGGTCCTTTCTGTAGATTATGAGCTCTGTGATGGTGGGAACTCTGTTTCTGTTCCATATCGTATTGTAGTGTTCAGTACACAAATGTTAAATAATCAAATAAAAATGGGTTCAAGAACATGAAAAGTCTGTAATTTAAGAGAGTGAAAATTGTGAGACTCTGCATAAATTGGCAATAGCTTAGGCTTCATTTTTAGGGTTTAGGATATTCTATATTTGAAATTATGCAGAAATTCTATTCTACTAATTGAGCTATTTCATTGATAGCTAAATAAATATTAGCTATTACTATTGTGATTGGTGAACAACCTAAACTTATCTGCCTTTAGTTTTTTCCATAGTGTCTAGCCTCCAGGCAGTGCTTTCTCTATATGTGTAATAGAATTGGCATTTATAGACTTCCAATATTTTTGGTCTGTCACTTAACCACTCTACACATAGTTTGTTTCTTTAATCTGTTCCATAAATCACTCTCCTCCTTTTATTATTCCTGTGGATCTTTCCAAACTTTTCCCAATTTTTCATTCCCTTTGTGGCACTGGAACATCACACTCAAGACAGTGCTCTGCATGTTTGGAACCAGTGGGTTTGGGCTGGTCTGGGCTGGTGAGTAACATCTAGTTAGATCTCCCATTATAAGTTGAAAAAAAATCCAGGAAATCAAACTCTCAAAATTCATTTAGATTCCCCCGTAAGACATCTAACATTTCTCCCACCATTTCCCTTTGGTTATCTCACAGAAATGCCATGTGTACTGAATGTTACTTTGAGGCTGATTGCACCAGAGAATACCATACGGGGAAGAACCTGGCAATAGTTCAATGGCTTCTGCAAGGACCAGTGGCGATCCCATTCAGTCAGTGTTGGAGTTTAAAAACAAACCTGCACATCCCCTTTCTAACCATCACAACAGCCCTCCGCCACCCTCCCACTCGCCTGGACTCTTTCTCCTTTTTGAAACTGTTTTCCTACCAGAGGGGAATAGGGGTGTCAGGGGAGCAGTTGGGTCAGCTAAATGTATACAGCAGGCAGCTCGTTCAAGGACACAGAGTTTGATGATTAATTTGGCCTGACCAACCAAGACAACACAAGGCTGGAATTCAGACTTTGAGTGTGTGGTTCTATTTAATGTGTCACTTGCAAGATAAATTAGCCCTGGGAGAGCAACTTGGTTGGCCAGCCCAGCTCTACGGCAAAGATGATGAAGGCTTAAGGACAGCATCTTGCACAGTGCGTTCTGATCACAGACCATACTCAGATGAAAGGAACAGTGAGATTGTTTTGAATTTGACAACCAATAATAACAACTAGACGACCCTCCCTTCAGCTTTAATCCTTGCTGTTTATCATTTTGTGATTATTGAGGGGAAATACTTCTCTCTAGTTTTCTAAACCAATGGTTAAAGCACTGTCATGTTGCTAGCCAGGCTAAGAATCGGGGAAGCCAACTGACTGTTAAATCACAGAAAACCACTCAGTGTGGTTTGTTAAACACTGACCAATCAATATTTTAATGCTCCTTAAGAGTATGCTGAGTCCACTGGGCTAAGAAAGCACATGCTTTTGAATCACATCATTTAATATTAATAAACTGTAAGGAACTTAAAAAACTTACAAGTTAAGTACCGTAGCACAAGAGTAAATAAACTGGTACTGGTACTTACAGTAGTACAATAGTGATTTAGCATAAAAATAGATGCTAGAATATCCTAATTTGAATTGTAGAATAAGTACTCAAAGTACAGAATATTGTAACTATTCTGATGGTTAATTACTCTGTTGTCTGCAGGGACATAGTCCTCAAATTCCTTAATCCTTTCATTCCCTATGATATTCACATCCTGCTAATCCTTGCTCCACCCGTCTCTACCCCCAGAGTCTGTGTGCTGAGCCAGGAGGGAGTTAAATGTGCCCAGGGCTCCATGGGAAGGTAGAGGATGGTGACTTGTGGCCGAGGGCAGGTGACCTTCACAATGAAACCAAAATGATAGCAGAGAAGAGGAAGAGACTGGAAAGAACATACACAACCTTCTTCCCAAATCATATCTGGCTCGATGGTAGTTTCAGTCCTTCTGGGGCCCAATTATCGAATACACCTTGGGATTCTTGGATTTTTATTTTGGAACAAAGGAAAGGAACATAAAAAGCAGGAAAGGGAATCAAGTCTTGGATGTATCCAAAGTAGGAAAGTTTTGGAGAAGAAAAAAGGCAAGGCAACTGTTTGGTATAACTGTCCTGAGCTTTGAACACAAGAGTAAAATTGCTCAGAAAATTAGGAAAGCAGAAGCCAGAGGAACTGGTAACTTCAAGGAAAAGTGTATTCATCTGGAATGGTCAAAAAATAGTGACCAGAGTTTTGACCTTGTTTAGGGCAGAGATTAGGGTGAACTAGAAGAGGGAACTAGAGATCATTTTAAAAGCTTAATTTATGCTTAATGTACGATGAATCAAATTAAGTAATAAGGGCAGTAAGACTAAATCTGCAATTATTTCCTTGCTTGCACTTATTTATTCACTCATCAATTCATTATTAAGTCATCTGCTACATTGGTATCAGCTGAACTCAACTGTGTGCAAGCAGAAGGCATCTTTGTTCTCTTTTTCAACATTTTGCCTTCAAACTCTCTCTGTGAACAATTTCTTCCTTACTCTTTGCATGAAACTCAAAGTGCCAAGGCTCTTCAGATCACACAGCTAATTAAAAGCAATCTGGTCACTTTTGATCCTAAGAACAATCTCATTTTCATAATTGAAATATCCAGTTTACTGTAATTATAACAAGCTTCAAATTTGATCTAAAATTAAAGATTTTCTTGCTCTTCAGTTTTCCCTTGTGAACAAAAATAAAATCCTAAATCTCCCAACTGACTGAGCGAACCCCTGTCTTGACCAAGGGGACCCCAGAGAAAGCTTCAAACTGAGTTCCTGGCCATGACAGGACGGGAGGTCAGACATGCCTCATTATACCCCCTCCCTGGTTATCCATCATCAGGCTTTCATCCCTAGGGGTTAAACGCAAACCAGCTCTTTGGAAAGACTTGTCCCACTGATTTCAATCAGTCGCCTAATGCTGCTCCTCTCTTTTGCAGTTTTGGCACAATAACTGACCAGCATTCCTTCCTGATAAGAGGCCACCCACCATGTAGTGGTTCTGACTAGTTGACGAAGAAAAGCAGAGAGGGTTTTCATGTCCTCTGCTTCACCTTTTAACTTCATTGGGCTGAAAACCCCACTCTCGGATCATGCTAAGGCTGACATTTTCTGAACACGGATCCCGTGAAGCTGTATAATGCTCGACTGAACATGCACATGTCTCTCCTTTCAGGAATATTCATTATTCCTCCTACAGCTTGTTAAATATGTATATTCAGCCACCCTGTTCTGCATAAATTCCTGCTCCTGTTGTCCCTCCCTCAAAGTACATGCTTTCAGCCTGTGCCCAAGGCTATTGCTCCTCAGCCTGTCAGAATAGCCACCAGCAGGCTGCAACTCTTTATGAGAAATAAAGCTCTCCTTTCAAATTTATGAACCTCATCATTTTCTTTGGTTAACACCCTTTACCACCCCCACCCCCATGTCAGAGCACTCTGGCTTCCTCAGAGGTTGCAGGGAGAGTGCTTATCTAGCTGGACGGATGAGCTCCATATGGGTGTGCTCTGGGTGTGGCAGATTCCCATGCCGATTCTTCTCCCAGGAAGGCACATTGCTGGGGGTTTTTCTTGGCCCTGGGCATCTGGTGGCCTCCTCTGTCCAGGTCTCCAACAGATAGTTCTCTTGGTTCATGTGCAGCCCAGGACTAAAGGACTTGTGTCCACTGCCATCAGTGGGAGAAGCTTCTTCCCAATATTCTTCTTTTTCTGTTCTATCATCGAGGCAGGCAGATCAAGGCACACCCTTTTGCCTTTATGGTCCCAAGAAAGGAATTAGGTCCCATTTTCTGGGGTCTCCAATGTCCGGAGAATATAGGTCAAGTTCTCTCGTCTTTTCATAGCCCTGGAACTATTTGACTTGTGATGAGGAGGAGGCCCAGCATATTGACCACTCTGCCAAGAGCTGACCTGCACTCCTTACGCTCCTACCTCAACCCTTTTTAAATTTTGAGGTGGGTGATGGGCTAAGGACAGGCAGGGATTTTTATGATCTTCTTTGCCAATTCTGCACAGGCCTTCCTGTATTTTGGTTTGGTAGGGGTAAGGGGTTGAGGGACTTGGCACCTCTTATTTTGATCTCAACAGTAGGAAATCTCAGCTGAAGCTGACAAATTCTTGTGCTTTATCATGGGGTTATAATGAACAGATATATCTAGTCAGCGACCATTTTATGCCGGGCACTGTTCTTAGTGCTGAGGAGTCAAAAAAAAAAAAAAAAAAAAAACCGTGGTGACCGGTCTTGAGGAGCTCACAGTCAAGGGTGCACTCCCCTCCCCTCCTCACTCTGTGTTCAAGTGGTGTTTGCTGTCTAAGCACATGAGTGTCCTGGGCTGTGAGTCTGTGAAGGGGAGAAGGACAGGGAATGAGTGGGCTAGAGTTTAACAGTGACTTTCTATAAGGCAGGCTTGCAACATAGAGTTTCTCATTCCCAATCACCAGAGATGCCAACGTCAGGAGGTGAGGAGAGCCAATGGGAACTGGAAGCCAGAGTCCAGGAAGCCTCCAAGGATATCTAACGGCTGGCTGAACCTTAGGAACTAGAAGCAAATATCAAGTTGAGGTTCTGAGAACTAAAGAAAAACTGAGCAAAAATAGTTGGGTTTAGAGCAAATAGGCAGAGATTGAGAGCAATTCTCTAGTAAGATGCCACTATTTGTGGCTTGTTGTTACCTGCCAGCAGAAGTACACTCTCTGGATTGGCAGAGTCCAGGGGTCTGGGCAGTGCAGTCTCAGGACAAGTATAATCGCAGGGCCACGTTCTGCAGGAGAAACCATGTGGGTTTGGAGGAGTTCTCAGCCATTATGGTTGTTGCTTAAAACCTAGAGCTGGGACACAGTTGAGTACCCACAAAGGAGGAAGCTGATTAAGAAGATTCAGAGGCTCAAATCTCACTAGTGAGACTCTTGCTTTCCTTCTGGGTTAGTTTATTTAAATTCTGCCCTGTCTTCAGCTAAGTCACATCAGTACTCGAATCTTGTTGTGACGTTCATTTCCTCTAAACTCCTACACGAGTTTGGAAGCTAGTAAAGTGCTGCCCTGCATTGTAAATTCCCCTTTGTAGACACACCCTATCCTCTGGCATGCTGAAGTCTATGGACCTGAAATAACCTATTTGGTTCTCTGCCCTCCAGCCTGGCAGCTGCACCAGTGTTACTCAGACTGGCAGGCTGAGATCTGCCCTTGACTCTGAGATCAATCCTAATAACAATAGCCTGGTGGCAGGCATTTAGCATTGTGTCAGTGTGGCTGCTGGTGCCATGCAACTTTGATGTCCCAAGCTCCCAGAACCTCACTAACTCTTCAAATTTTTGCCTCATGAATCCTTCAGAGGTTAGGGGTCCTATTGAGACAATACCTAGTACATAAAGTATATGTAACTGGTATATAAAAAAGAACAAACCCACTGAGTAAATAGTTTCGGGCAGGAAAAGGTCCCTTGTCCCTCACTTGAGAGTGCTAGGGCAGGAGGAAGTGCAGTGGAGGAAGGCTGAGGAGTTTTTGGTGAAGGACGCAGAGAGGTGAGCTGAGCCCGGTGTGACCTGCTTCTCTTGGCATGCTCTCCATCACCTACCATCTTCAGCTATTTATTCTCCTGTTATACTATCATAGAGTGAGTTTACAAATATTTTTCCTATTGTAAACTTCAGAGAACATTTTTAAAAGACCACTTGATTAATTCACTTGAGAAATCAATCATTTTGATATTCAAATTGCACATTCGTATTTAATTACTTATAAGTGCATAAATAAAATTTAAGTTTACTCCATTAAATTTATATTCATTGGTTGTATAATCTAATAATCATGTCAATTGCAATTAAAATCAATTTACTATATTTTGTGTATCTTCATTATTATGTTTGAGTGTAAGATAATCTGGTCCTAATGCTCAGGAAACAAGAATGTCCTGTGATTTTGATCTCAATATCTTCATGAGTCTGGAAGTAATTCAAAAGAGTTTTTACAGTCACACTGTTAAAAGTCTGACTTATCTTCTAGTCTTACTTAAAAATACCAGTTGAAGAAACAGAAACAAGAATGGATCCACTGTTCTTTTTATTTACTAGGATAAAATAAAGATAGAGAGGTCACTTTCAGCAGCAAAAATTTCATACCATAATTGAAGCCTATGGGATCTAGAATAGAAGAAAAGATGATAGGGTCTGGAAAAGGTAAAACACCCAGAAAAGTCAATAAAAAGCATGTCTTTAGTATTCACTTTATGAACAGAGCTATACAAGCTATTGTTAACAAATATTTTTTTAAAAGGCACTATCTTCACCTTTGATAATTTTGTAAAAGTTAGAATTGCTGAGCTAAAATTCATTTCCGAAATCAGAACAAAGATCATCCCCTCTTTGGAATGGGGTTGCTTTGCATTATAACCAGAGAGAGTGAAGGGGTCAACTGCCTCAGGATATATTCACCATCAACCCTGTGTTTCAAGAGAACTTGATTTTTGATTCCCCTAGTCCACTTGACTTTGTTAGAACGAGTTATTGGGGGATTCCCAGGGCACCAGCTGTCTTGTCTTGCAGCACGAGCTTTGTTCTACTTGAGAATGACAGGGGGCACTTGTATTCCAACCTCTTCATAAATTTATATCATTTTTTTAACAAAGCAGAAACAAGAAGAAAAAGATAAAGCAATGCAAATAAATCAGCATTGTGGGAAATATAAGTCAGGACACACACTTTGCTTGTGTCAGGAATGCTATGTTCAAGTCTGGGAAGAGTGTTGTTATTCCTGGTCTGAGAAGAGAAGGAGCTTCTCTTCTAGCTCTTTTAGAGAATAATCCATGCTTAACTATACAGGCTTTAGCCCTGGTACATGTCATGCTGGTGGCTAGGAAGCCCCGTCTGTCATCAAGATTCAAGAGTTCTTTCACTGTGCACATTGGGTCAGGAGGAAAATACAACTCTAGATGTATCATTGAAAATCTCTGTGTCCCTTTTCTACTTTTAGATGAGTTTCCCCTATAATATTTTCAGGTGCAGTTTTGTAGACTAGTTTCTACTTCTGTATTTCCTTTTCAGGACATATTGATTTTATTAGGCAGCACTTGAATTCTCTTAATCACTCAGAAGTTAAAAAGTGTGTATGTCACAGAAAGATAGGATTTTTTTCCCTTCTCATTGACTAGAAAATATCGGAGTCTGGATTATGGTAAAAATATAACTAGAAAACTTCATTAATAATTGTCAAGAAAATTCACCAAGAATACGCTACTTCATTTCATTTTAAAACAAATGACTATACCTTAAGAAATGGAAAAAAATTTAGATAAAGTTTAACATTGCCATTGTGTGTTCTAGATAAGGAAAAGCAGAGGAAACACCATGCACAGTTAGCACGACAGAAACCACAACTATAAACCCTTCCAAATAAGCAGGTCATGTGTTACGAGTTTTGTCTTTCAACATTCACTGCATTTACAAAAATCAGCACTGTTTGAAATTCATGCAATTTATTTTTAAATCAGATTCAAAGTGTTGTTTTGTTTTGCAAGCAGGAACATTACTGTGAATCAACGATGCAAGAACAGTGTTACTTTAGCAGGATAAATGTGTAGAGTATATACAGGACTGATAAACAGGCCAATCATACCACATATTACTTTAACACATAAATTTGGAAATATTTCTTAGAAAAATCTTAATTCATCTAGGAAGTTGATTATGGATGTGACAGAATATCATCTATAAATGACTGTTAGCTGAATTTTGCAACTGATGGAAAAGACACCCAGGACATCTCAGGAAATCAGAGTGGCAGAGGCCATATGTGTCAGCTTTGGGTCCATATTGGCTCATCACCTCTTCACTGGTGTCTCTTTTCTGAATTGGGCTGTGAGCCCTAGGAACTCCCCAGCGAGACAATCTGCAGCCTTCAGAAACACCATCTTCTTGCCACATAGGAGAGACCTCTTGGCAGGATACTAAAGAAAAATCTTCAGTGTTCATGATTTTCTGGAAAGAAGCCAGCCAACTATAAAATGACTACCTTCTGAAAAACCCTCACAGGACAATATCCTAGACTATTACTGCCATAAGGAGCCTTAGCAACACTGTTCCACTAGACAAAATTTTTTTTAGAGAGGGGTCAGTTGTTGTCTAACGTCAAGGAGCACGGCCTGAACTTGATTCTGTTGTGAGAATTCTTTCCTCCACTTCTTTGTTTTGTAGGCGGAAAAACAGAGTGAGAAGTTGAATTGCTCACAATCCTATAGACATCCCTACATATCAGTAGTCTAGCTCACATTTATTAATCAGAAATTAAAACAGAGGAATGTTAGTGTCCTCTGATATGCTTTGCTTTTCCACCCTGTTGATTTTGTTGCACCCCTACTGTGTTTTCCCATGTGCATTGGTGACCCCATGCCAAGCAGGCTGGATATGTGGATGGGAAAATATTATATAAGCTGATGAGACTTATATTGCCTTTGGATTGAAGGATGCCACATTCATTTGGCCATATCTTCATATTGGATTTGATGAGATGGGATGAATATGTCATCGAGTTTTGCTTTTATTTAATTACATCATTGTATTCTGCCTAATTAAGAAGAGAAATCCATCCTTAATATCCCTAATACGCACTGGCAAGAACACATTTTTGAGTATGAATTGGGAGTCTAATTCTCTAAGCCTCATGTGGGCCACCTTTCAACTAACTTCCATTTATGTGCTGCTGGCATGAAAAATACAGGATAGAGTCCTGAGCAAACAAAATGTAGAAATCGTGCTTTGTTTTATTATTCCAAAGCCCTTTGTCTCTTACTTGTAAGGTACAATATGGCAAAGACTCTTGGCAAATGCCTAAGAGCTTTTATAACTGACATCGAGATCAACTGAAACAAAGACACATTTGTTGGACTCCAGGTTTTGATGTTGGCCTGGTGTTTCAGAGGTAAACCATAAGTGTTTGCTCTTGGATATGGATAAGAGTAGTTTGAAAAATTGATTTGCCAATGCTTGCGCAAGCCACTACTGCATATTATGAAGCACTGTTCACCTAACACATAAGAAACAAATTTAAAACACAACAACTGCCTGTGGCTGGAAAAAGAGGCAACCCTGAGAGAGCATTCCTGGGAAGCAGGAATAGCTGCAAAAACCAGATTAGATTAAGCATTTGGAGATGAAAAAAGGAATTAACCAGCATGTCTAAAAAGGCATCAAGGTGATTACTAAAAATAATGGCAGCATAGTGTAGGGGGCTATGGGTGGGTTATAGAGTCTGTAGACAGCTTCTGCCTTTTGGCACTTGGCAAGCTGCTTAAAGCCTCTTAACCTCAGTTTGTTTGTTTTGTTTTTTTATAAGGTGGGAATATCTACCTGCCTTTAAATGCTGTTTTGAAGGTCAAATGAGATTATGTTCTGAAAGTGCTTTGTCAAATAAAATTGTCCATCAATGACAATACCAATAAAATAATAACACAATAATCATTATCAGAGTAACAATATTATCTGACACTTAAATATTAACTTTGTGCCAGACACTAAGTTAAAGGCTTTATATGAATCCTCTCATTGTGCTGCACAGTATTATTATATCATCATTTGACAAAATAGGAAGTTCTGAAACTTAGATTAAATAAGTTGACCAAGGTCTATTGGGCACCCACATTTGTGCTTTAACTTTCAAACTGAATTACCTTCCCTATTATAATCATAATGAATGCTAACAATCCATTTAGGTGTGATTTCTATGCTTTCACGTATTCCATTAAAGTGTTCTTTCTCGTCTAGTATTTTCCTGACTAGTTCATCTACTAGCTCGCTGTTATTTAATATATGTTCTCTACATGCAGGACACTTATAAAGGTATAAGGAAATGATTAACAAAATAGAAAAGTAAGACTATTGTTTTAGAGTGACAGAACTTGTGTAATGAAGAAATGCTGTAGAACATTTAAAAGACAACATGAAAACTAGTGCAAATTTATGTATGCTGAATTATATGTAATTATTCCCTGAAGAGTGGAAAAAGAAAATAATTCTCATAATCATATAAACCTTAATAGCTCCTTAATTTTTATGACCCATTGTCTCCTTTTAAAAATTATTATTTTTTTACTATAAGCAATCCATGGAGTAATAGTCCTATGCATTGGTCTATAGGCCAATGAGAATTCTAGAACTGTCACTGTCCAATGTAGTAACCATTGTTCACATGTAGCTATTTAAAATATATATAAATTAATTAAAATAACATTTTAAAAAATTCAGTTCCTCTATCACACTGGCTACATATCAAATACTCAATAGCTGCATATGGCTAATGGCTATCATATTGGACAGTGCAAATGAAATTCCATCATCGCAGAAAGCTGTATTGGATGGCACTGCTCCAGAATATAAAATCAGTACCTCCTTCTGCTTTGATCTAGTGGGGCCCAAGGTACTTTCACATTATATATGTAATCACACCAGAGGATTTGCTGGCATATTTAAGGTGGAAACTTTTGGATAGAGATAGGTCTTATCATTGATCAACAGAATAGAAGACTAAAGCATCACGATTTAGAAAATTATCTTAACCAGACTCTTTTGTGCTAATGGGTTAAAGCATAGAACATGCCAGGGCTGTGTTCCCTAGAACATTTCACTTGCACAGAGGTGTGAAAGAAGTGAGAAGGAAAGAGCAGACCACTCTGGCCAGAGCAGGCAGAGTGGTGCAGAAACGGTCTTTTTAGACAGATGCAATGGGCTGAGCAAAGGCACAGAATTGTGAAAAGGCCTCTGACCTGGTTATCGGGAAAAGCAATTTCAGAGTAAAAATGGTGTTGAGGGTTAGAACTAGGTCGAAATTGTAATGGGCCTTGAATTCCCTAAAATGTTTTGGTTTATCCATCAGGACTCAGGGAGCCATCAGAAGTCATTGAGCTGTAGAGTGACCTGGCTGTAGTTTCATTTTCTAGGAAAGGAGTTAAGGCAAGGGTGGGGAGAATGACTTAGGTTAGAGGTTGAGAAACAACTGGATTTTCCCTTGGTAGTGTTATTGTGCTTTAATCATCAATCATAATACCTTGCGGTTCAAAAAAAGAATGGCTTTACAATTATTAATATCTACTAATTATCTGACATTAAATGATAATGATACTAAAAGGACAAATTACAGTAGTGCTTTGCTAACTATGTACCAGTAAAACGGACTATTAGTGAAGCCTGAAAAAATTAGTCATCTGCTCACTGAATAACAAAGACTTTTAAAGCAGCTTAAACCCATTCATGGTGAATATATTTATAATATTAATAATGCTATTAATAGTAATGGTTTTATAAGATGATAAAATGAAAGAGTTAAAATTATGTATCATTATCAGGGTGAAAATAAAAGGAGAGGTTGAGAAGAGGTGAGAAATGAGCCAGAGCACCCATTTTTTTGGAAAAAAAATGATTTGATAGAGTGAGTGACAAACTCTTCCCTCCATTTTTCCCACTCTACTAATTGGGTCCTGAGTTAATTGTCAAAATGAGTGAGGATGTGCTAGAAACCAATTCTCCCCTCATTGAGCCTCAACTTTAACCTATGCCTTCTGGTTGTGTCTAGCGCTGGGCAATAGATCCAGTCCATAACCAGAATGAGGAAGCCACCACTTTTCATAATAAAGACTGGAGGTCCTGACTTAGAAAGGAAGAAAGGTGTAGTTCTAATCAAGCCTAAAACATTTACTGTGAAGTACATGAGTGCATCAAAGAAGTCAACCTGACATTTTCCCAAGATTTTTGGAGATGAGCTGCATTTTCAGTGAGAGAGTCGTCCAATGCTTTCCCCAATGACCTTTCCTTCACCAAAATGGCTTCCGTGCAGACAGATTGGTCCTGGTAGCCTCCCGGGACAGCACCCACAGATGGCAGTCTCTGCTTCACAAGAGCACATGTGAAAAAGGAAGCATTTTATGATTCAGTATAACTGTCGCATTATTCTGCTCCATTTTAGGTATTCAGTTAATTCTAGTTTTGTGTCTACACAACTTAAAGCCTAATGATTTTTAATGATTGTCCCAGAAATTTTGAAAAACAAACAAAAAATGGGACATATATTTCTATCATGCTGGGGTAGAATTGGTAATTGTGTAATTGGTACTGGACTTGTAATCCTACTATAAATAATATAAAATTGAAAAAAAATTATAAAATATCTGTTTTCAGACATTATAAAGGAAGTATCACAGAACCAAGATCCCCCTGAGAAGAGGGAAATAGATAAGATAAACCCTATAATCACTCCAGCTTTCTGCCTGGAAGCACTTTCTCAAACTCCAGAGCTCAAGCAATCCTCCTGCCTCGGCCTTCCAGAATGCTAGGATTACAGGTGTGAGCCACTGCTCCTGGCCGTGGAAGCACTTTCTGAATTGAAGCTCAGAGAGGGGGGGAACTCCAGCAAAAGCACTGAGGTCATGTTGAGTTGAGGAGACAGAGATAAGAATTCAGGAGGAAGCTGAAATGACTGGAATTTACAGAACAGAGAATTAGAGAGTAGAAAGCTATGCAAACAAAAAGCTACAGAGATCTGCACAGGGTCTCCTATACATCTCCAGTTACAGACTGCAACGTGTAGAAAGAAACTCCATGAGGCCAGAGGCCAGGAAAGAACAACTGGGGAGCTGTAAGTATTGAATGACAATTCTCCATTGTTCTTTCACATTTCTAGATAACTTATAAGCAGAGACACTGATTTCCCCCCCCTCTCCCCCCAAAGATGTTTGTATAGCAAACAGCCTTGCAAGATGGAGCCACTGTCTTCCTTAAGAGCAAAGGGCAGGCATTCTTACTGCTCATTATAAAAACTTCAGGTTCCGCCGGGTGCGGTGGCTCACGCCTGTAATCCTAGCACTCTGGGAGGACGAGGCAGGCGGATTGTTTGAGCTCAGGAGTTCGAGACCAGCCTGAGCAAGAGGGAGACCCGTCTCTACTAAAAAAATAGAAAGAAATTATTTGGACAGCTAAAAATATATAGAAAAAATTAGCCAGGCATGGTGGCACATGCCTGTAGTCC